>APFE030526256.1:0-45059 GCA_000404065.3 Pinus taeda
TACGCTGAATCCAGAGTTCATGATCAAGACTTCTCTGAATGCAGTCTCCGAGGACTGGGAGATGTTTTTCCAAAGAATTTTGGGCAGAGCGACTCTCCCCAGTTGGGAGGAGATGTGGGCATCTCTTCACCAGCAAGAGATCAGGAGAATGACCAAGGCGAGGAGTAGCGATAAGGGAGTTTGAATCAAGAAAGAGGAGGAGGAGGATGTAGCTCTAGCATCTGCGGGACAGTAAGGGGTTCAAAAGAAGAAGAAGAAAGATATCTCCAAGGTCAAGTGCTTCAACTGTGAGGAGCTAGGACATTATGACTCTCAGTGCCCCAGAAAGAAAGGCAAGGGAGAAGCTTCCAACTCAAAGTCTGCTCCAACAAAGGCAGAGAAGGATGTCGAGACTGATGACGATTGTGCCATGAGTGCTCATGTGCCTCTAGAGAAGAGGTGGGGAGACATTGAGTTGTAGTCAAGAGGACCACAGAAGAAAGGGTAGGATCCTTGAGGTGCCCAAACTCTTGGATCACGTACGGCTACGAGAGCCCTTAACGACAATAGCAAGATGATAGGTGTCGGGTTGAGCAAGGTGTGATGGAGCAACAAGGCAGTGCTAGCGTGCAGACATCTGTAGCAGCGCAATGGTGGTTGCAGCAGTGCAAGAGGCACAGAAGAGGTTGCAACAACGCATTGGCAGCAGAGGGTGCACAGGTTAGTAGCAGAGGTAGCTTCAACATCACGAAGCTTCCAGACTCGCCAAGATGTCAGTATTTGGGTGAAGTCAATTCTCGGTAACTGAGTTGTAGTGCAACAATTAGCAGTGGCAGTGCTATGGGCAGCATGATGCAGCATATTGAGAGGGAGTTGCAGTACAGATGTAGCAGTGGCAGTGGCAGTGTCATGGGTAGAAATACAGGAAGCAGCAGCGCAATGGATGTGGGGCAGCAGGCCAAGCATCAAGCATAGAGGACCGATGCGAAGGATCAGTGTGATGCTTCTATGGTGAAGCATTGTTAGAGCACATTCCTTGCTAAGAGGGAGTGTTGATTTTGGGTAGCATCAAATTTGCTATAGCCTTGAAATTTGGTGGAGAGGCTAAGGCACATGATATCTCCAAGACCCAGCAATCGTTTGGAGAAATTCCACCCCGATGAAGAGATATTAAAATAATTAATATTTTTAACGAGTTCCTAAGTCTAAACTTAGGAAAATAAAAATATTAATGTGTATTAATATAATATGGGTGAGAAATTTCTAAGTGACGAGGATCAAGCCAGTTCTAATCTTAGCTGTTGATGAGGAACTTAATCTCGGTCGTTGAATCGTCAACAGGAAAAGTATAAGAGTAGGCTTCAGGGTTAGTTGGAAATACACCAAGAGAGATCAAGAATTCGATTTTCTGGGGCGAGGTTTGCTGAGGAAATCGAGTTAGTGATCAGTTGTAGTGAGGGGCAATTCAGCAAGGGATTTTCATCCGAGGCTGAAGAATACATAGCAGAGAGGCAGCGTAGTGCAGGAGAGATAGCATAGACCCTAGAAGGGCTGATGCAGAGGCAGCAGGAGCTGACGCAGAGGATGCAAAAGGCCGTAGAGGCAAACATAGAAGCCGTAGAGGCTGACGCAGGCAGTGCAGAGGGCCATAGAGGCTGACGCTGGGCTTCGAAGGCAACGTTAGGGAGATTCTGTGGGGCAGAGTGAGAACAAATCAGTCGAGGGTGACGCAGTTCTTGAAGGGTGTCACAGTTCCAGAGCAATGCTTGGAGTAGCTTTTGTTGCCCAGCACAAGGAACAGTCAAAGTCACTGTGGGGTTGATCATCCAGTTGCTGATTTGCCGGAATATCTATCTCTGGATAGAGGTACTACTTCCGAGGACATTCTTTGTTGGGTGAGCCAATTCTGGCACCCTAGTTGTATTCACGAAATCTGCTTAATAATAAAACCCTCACATATGTTGCACCGGTTTTCCTGCATTGGGTTTTTCTGGGGACGATTGTCCAAAAATAACAGTGTCCCTTGTGTTATTGTTTCTGCTTACTTCAGTGCATGATCTGTATATCTGTGAAGGTTGCATTTGTGTTTACTTCGATGTTTATGCAATTAAATAACTTGTTAATGTAAAGAACAAGTAGGAGATAGTAAACTAGAAATTGCAGTAGGGGTTTTTGATGTGTTAGATTTAGGAATTTTCACAGTTGAGAGCAAACAATGTAGTTTTATGGTTGAAACATGCATAAAACAACAATAAATAAGACGATTAGCCCTATTTTAGGATTTTAGCATGCAAATAATGTTATATTTTCCCTTTTCAAGTTTACTAAATACAATTGCTTTGTTAGGGAAATAACAAATAAACATGAAATTGTTGAAAATGCAAATTAAATCTAACCCTAACTCCAGTTACCAAGAAAAAGGAGAAAAGATATGAGTTAGGATTTTGATCAACACATACTAAAATAGTTCCTAGATCTAATTGGTTAATGGAATCATCTATGGAAAGATCTATCAAGAGGGCCTTGATGAAGAGGGTGAAAGAATGATATCTCTACTTAGAAACCCTAGTGACTTCCTTATATGGGGGCTTTTAAGTTCAAGAGATGCATATATAAAAGTTTTCTTGAAGGATTCAAGGAAATATTTTTTGTCACCATGAAAAATCAAGATTCTGAGAAAAAATATGGCACACATAGAAACCCTAAACCACATAATATAGAATGAAAAATGGAAGAAAATTGGCATGAAACTTACACCAGTTCACAAGAATCGCTTCATTCAATCCCAAATAAGTCTGTCCCAGCAAACATCTTCCTCCCAAGCACTTCGCTCCATAAAGATCACATTATGTCCAAGGAGAAATAAAACAAAAGCTAATGCACACTTCTTGAAGAAGAGAAGTGTGATGATTGATGATGATCAATAAATCAAAAGAGACTTCCTTCTATTCATATGAGGGCAACCAACTCTCTTTTCATTAGTTTTTCAAGTAAAATCCCTAAAACAAGTGTACTTGAGCATTCAACCAAGTCAAAGGTCACAAGCCAACCTTGAGATAGCACTAAAACATAACAAGATGGCCAAAATAAGCCACAAATGTGGGAATAAAATCTTTCCACCATGACATCATCCTCCAAGAATGATAGAATTCCATCAAGAAAGTGATGAAATGGTCCATTGAGGCTCCTCACTCCAAAAATTCCTCAAAGTGTATGGGTACATCTCCAAAAGGAACCTCCTGTAGCATGATGTCATCCAAAAAGAGGCCTATGTTGTTGAGAATTCATTAGGGCAATGAACATGTTAATTCTTTTAACTTGATAACTGTTTGTGTCACCTTTTAATTATTAGCTTTATTCGTTATTATTCCAATGTGCAATACATCAAACAACTACCAAAACAGTAAGAACAATGACACAGTATATAGGCTGCAAGCCAAGGCCAAAACCCGTCCTCTTGAGGGGAAAACCCATAAATCTCTTCTTTATCTTTCAGATCTTTCAATGGACGAATACCATGACCTAGACTCAGAAAAATACCCTTCAAGATCAAGTCTACCACGACATCCTGCCACAATATCTTCAACCTCTGAAATTCTTCTCCCTAGCAATTGTTGCAACTGTTGTTGCTTCTCTAGGAGACTTCAATCTCCCTCTAGTAACCTTCTTCTTAACTTCGCTTGCCTTGACTAGAGTCCTAAGGCTAGTAAGATGCCCTAAGAGACCTTCTCTTTCCTTCCCTTCCCTTCTGCTTCCAAAATCAAATCCCAGAAGATCCAAAGCAAAAACCCTAACTTTGATCTTTCCAGAAGAATAGATATAGATAAGGTCCAAATTTACTTCAACTTCTTCGATTTCCTCTTCTTTGCACTTCCTTCTGCGACTTCTCCTTCTTCTACTTCTTTGCATAAGAGATGAGAGAGTGAGTGATCCAAATGGAGGACAAGTTCCTCTTATATATAGGCCTCTTCAAGTTTCCTCTTATATATAGGCTTCTTCAAGGGTGGACATGGCTCTTCATGTAGGCCGACTAGATCTTGGAGGTATTTTGACAATTTAAAGACAAAATATTTTTTTTTACAATTTACAATGTGCCCATAGGGTCTTCAATATATGACAATGACTCTTATACCTAGGACAAACCCTAGAAGCACTCAATGAGTACTTGACCTATAAAATAAAAGAACTTGAGCATGAAACCCATGCTCCAATAATAATAATATTTTCTTTTTCATTTTATATTTACAAGAATACATTTCATACTTATGAAGACCGAACCTAACTACACATTTTTCAGCACTCCCTCTTAAATAGGGAGGTATTCATAAGAGATACATGGTCATTCTCAATTGGAAGAGATCTGATAAGAAGAGTCAGATTGGTAACCCATCAGTCTAGCATCATATTAACCAACATTGTCACATAGCAAGGCCTTGACTAACAGCTCTATCTCTCCACAAGATTAGAGCACAATGCTGGCAAGACCAATGATGTATAGGCACCACCATTATTGTCTCCCAAGGTACATGCTCCACCCGGGTGTTCACAGAGTATGACCTCCTATTGGACTATTCTTATCTTGGGTAGCTAATCCTCAAAGAATATCAGTCCATGACTACTCTTGTCTTGAATTCCCTACCACATTCTCAAAGAGCATCGAATGCCAGATGGTTACCCAATCCTCCATTCTTTCTTCCCAAGTGAAAACAAGAATGTAGTGTCTATCTCTCCCTCTCAATTAGGGAGGACAAATCCACCAAACCAAGCTTGTCCCTTAAGTATACAAGCTTCTTGTTTAGAAGTGATTTTGTCAATATGTCAGCTACTTGTTCATCAATGGGGATATACCATAGCTACAGCACACCATTTTGTTCTAGCTCTCGAATATAGTGATACTTGTTGTTGATGTGCTTTGTCTTTCCATGAAACACTAGATTCTCATACAAACGAATACAACTAGTATTATCACAAAGTATCACTATAGGGTTCATCGGTCCTTCAAATAAGTCGGATAGCAGCTTCCTTAACCATATTGTTTCTCTGCTTACCTCACATGCTGCAACATATTCAGCTTCAGCACTACTCAAAGCAACGGTGTCTTGCTTTCTGGTCATCCATGAGACCATGGAGGATCCTAAACTGAAACATCCTCCCGTAGTGCTTCTTCCATCCTGTTTGTTGCCTCCCCAGTCGGAATATGTATATCCAATCAATTGGAAATCATTCCTTCTACCATATTTCAAACAGTAGTTGATGGTTCCTCGCAGATATCTCAGAATATGCTTTGCTGCTATCCAATGATCATGCTTCAGCTGCACTTGGAATTCACTGAGTACATTTACTGCAAAACATATATTTGGTCGAGTATTCACCAAGTACATTAATGAGCCAATGAGTTGTCTATACCTGGAAGGATCCATAGGGCTTGATTCGAAACTCCTTAGTCTCTTCAAGTTTATAATCATCAGAGTAGTCATAGGTTTACAGTCCATCATGTCGAACTTCTTTAGAGTCTCGATCATATACTTTCCTTGACCCAAATAGATTTCATTTGGTCATTGCCAGACTTCTAGTCCCAAATAGTAATGCATCAGCCCAAGATCCTTCATGTCTAATTCTATTGCCAATTGCTTCTTGCATTCTTCAATTCAACCTTCTACTCCTGTCAAGAGTCATCTACATACAAAAAAATAATTACAAGTTCATTGTTTACAACCTTAATATAAAGGTTAGAGTCAGCAAAAATTTTGGTGAAGCCTATTCTCTGTAGGTATGAATCCATTCTAACATACCATGCCCTTGGTACTTGCATGAGGCCATATAATGCTTTATTTAATCTGCAAACATATGCCTTCCCATCTTTGACTTCAAATCCCAAGGGTTGTTCTATATAGACTTCTTCATCTATGGTGCCATTCAGAAACACAACCTTGAAATCCATTTGCTAGATGTTCCATCCCATCGATGTTGCCAGAGAGACTAATAATCAAATCGTTGTATATCTTGTTGTTGGAGCAAATGTCTCTTCATAGTCAATGCCTTCAAGTTAAGAGAAACCTCTAGCCACAAATCTTTCTTTATACTTATCTATACTTCCATCAACTGCATGCTTGATCTTATAAACCCACTTGGAAATAACCACAGATTTGTCTTCGGGCCTAGGTACGATCTCCCAGACTCCATTCTTCATCATAGATTGACACTATTCATTCATGGCATCCTTCCATTCTCGATGTTCTACAACCTATTCAAAGGTGGATGGTTCTACTTCTATTAATTTTGTCATGTGTGCAGCATACCCAGAATATTTCTTGGGTCTCTTACTTTCTCTAAATGATCCTTGTGTTGCCCCATGACCTTCTGCATCAAGTAGTGTGGATTTCAACCAATTAGGTATTTTGCTTGTGTCTGGAAAGACCACAAGTTGAACAGGTTCACCTGCCCCTTCTTTTTCATGGTGTGATCCTTCCCCTTCCTTGTCAGCTTCCTCCTCAAATATCGGAAGTTCTTCATCATCAAAATCTATGGAAAGTTATTTTGACTTCTTAAATGTTATATTTTCATCAAATATGACATCACGACTAACTTCAATGTGATGTACATATTTCATATAGATTCTATAGGCCTTTGATGATTTACTATACCCAACAAATATTCCCTTCATATCGGAAGGATCCAGCTTCTTTCTTTTTTCCTTTGGTATATGAATATACACAAGGCACCCAAAGATTAGGAGATGATCTACAAATGGCTTCTTCCCAGTGAACACTTCTTCTGGAGTCTTGTTATCTATAGGTTTGTGAGGACATCAATTTTGAATGTAGATGGTTGTCTTTGTTGCCTCTCCCCACATAAACTTAGGAAGATCTTGATCATGTAACATTGCTTTTACACTTTCTTCAATGGATCTGTTCTTTCTTTTTGCAACTCCATTTTGTTTGAGATTGTATGGGACAATCAGCTCCCTCTTAATCCTAGACTCCTTACAGAATGCTATAATATCTTTGGATGTATATTCTCCTCTATTATCAGATCTTAGTATCTTGATTCTTCTTTTTGTAAGATTCTCCACATTAACCTTGAATTCTTGAAATTTTGTAAATACTTCATCCTTGGTTTTCATTAAGTGAACCCACGTCTTTCTTGAATGATAATTATGAATGTGACATACTATAGATGGCCTCCAAGTGATTTTGGAGTCATAAGGCCACACGCATTAGAGTGAATGAGATCCAAGATTTCTTTCGACCGCGAAACACTGCTTCCAAATGGTCTCTTAGTATTCTTGCCCAAAGCACATCCCTTGCAGACACCTTCATGATCTTCCTTTAGATTCGGAATTCCATCTACTATGGAACTTAAAGTTGGAAGTATTTTGAAATGTATATGACCAAACCTTCGATGCCAAAGTTCACATGGACTAATCTCAGTGTGAACTAGGGCTTAGTTTATGGGATATATTAATCTGTAAAGCCTTCCTTCCCGGATACCAATAACTTTTGCTTGATCTATGCTTGAGTCTTTTCCCCAAACAACTACTTTTCCATCAATGAAGGCTACTTTATCACCTTTATTTTCTAAACTTGAAATAGAAAGTAATTTTTTGTGCAAACCTAGAACAAATAGAATGTTGTTGAGGTGGATGTTGCTTCCATCTTCGAGTTTTATGGAAGTTGATCCAATGCCCTTCACAGGATAGCTCTTGTTGTCTCCAAGTTACACAAAATAAGTAGATTTTCCTTTTGATAAGGTCTTCAGTTGGTTGGAGTAGCCAGCCATGTGCCTTGATGCACCACTATCAATTACCCAGATGTCTTCGTCTTGCACTGTACCAGAGAGAGTCGAGACGATGTTGATTCCTAGTAGCATCGAATGTGCTCTAAGTCTCAAAATTTGCAGGGAGGCTTAGAGACATGCATTCTCCAATACCCAGAAATTTCTTTGGGAAATTGCACCCGGAGACAGTTTTATTAAAATAATTAATTATTTTTAATGCGACCCTAAGTCTAAACTTAGGAAATTAAAATAATTAATGGGTATTAATCTAAACTGTGGGTGAAACTTCTAGAAGACGGCAGATATCAAGTCAATATGATCCTAGCCATTGATTAGGATCTAATCTAGGTCGTTGATTGATCAATGAGAGGATTATAAGAGAAGGCTTGATGGGCGCTTGGAGAACACACCAGAGGCAGATACTCAGTTACTCGAGTAAGATCGATTTTCTCACTAATCAAAGTTCAGCAAGAGAAAATCGAATCAGAGGGAGAGTTGCAGGTGAGAAAGAGAGAGAGGGAATCAGCATCAGTTGAGAGGTACAAGGAAAGAAGACGCAGAGCAGGGGGAGCTAGTGCAGAAGTGTGACCCAAAAAGAGGCAGTGCAGGGCAGGTTGACGCTGGGACTGCCTGAGTAGTCTCACGCTGGGCCAGCGTGAGGAAAAGTGACGCAGGAAGACGCAAAGGGATTTAGAGGGCTGAGGAGCACTTCTCCTGGATCAAAGATATGTCAGGAAGCGTCTATAAATTTTCTCACTTCTGTTCTGTTGGTTGTATATTGTACAAGAGATTTTTGCTGAAAAATAATAAAGAAACCCTCATCTGCTACACCGGCTTTTCCACATTGGGTTTTTCTGAGGATGATTGTCCAAAAATAACTGTGTCATTGTGGTTATTCTTTTGTTGTTATTGCATTAGCTTTCAAAATTTTATTTGTGAAGACTGCAGTAGAATTGATATTCACCGTAAGAACACCGTGAATAACTTATTTTTGAGTTAATAGGTAGAAGAAATAATATTATCACTGCAGTAGGATTTCTATTTTGAACTTTTCACATGGTATAAGAGCAAGGTTAAGCAGGAGTGCAGACTGGAGAGCCCTCGTTGAGGAAAAGAAGGGAGTTCGAAATTACTACAAAGGAAGAAAATCGAAACCCCTGAGAATTGCGTAGTTCTCAAGAAAGGTCGCAGTCAATTCTACAGCGGTTGCTGGGGTAGAATAGCATCAAAAAACAACACAAAGATGGACACTCAAAGTAACACGGAATTGGCCTCTAACCTAGAAGAAGAATTTGCCTGCCTAGCAAGTTCAGCGTCAGCAGATGTTTGGTATATTGATAGTGGGGCTTCAACTCATATGACTAGAGTATGAGAATATTTCTTGAGCTATTAAAAAGAACAAATGGATTTTCATATTACAATAGGAAATCGGACAAAGTGTACTCAAGTAGGAAGAGGCACCATAGAATTTCAAACAGAAGTAGGAACCAACATCCGAGCCACCAATGTTCTGCATGTGTTGGGATTAGGAATGAATCTCAATTCAGTGTCCTAGTTACAAGACAAGGGATACGATGTATACTTCAATGGAAAGACAGTATATGTCAAGCATCCAAGCTGGAAGAAGAAAAGACAAATTGGAACTCGAAGCAACAAATTGTATAGGTTGCAGCTTGAGTCTCCAATGGCACTAAAAGGCAGCAACTATGAAAGTGAAAAGGAACGAAATGAATTATGGCACAGGCGAATGGGATATTTACACCATGGAGCACTGAGGATGCTCAGAGAGACTGTTACAGGAGTACCAGTCCTTAGTAATGAACATGATGACTTATGCAGAGGGTGTGTACTAGGGAAGTATGCTAAAACAACTTTTTCCAGAAGTAACGAGCAAAATGTGTATATTAGGATTGATACACTCAAGATATCTATGGTCCTATGTCCATAGGAGCTCTTGGTGGTGGCGAATACTTTGTCACCTTTATTGAAAATCACTCCAGAAAAACCTGGATCTCTTTCTTAAATACCAAGGATGAGGTCTTTGATCGTTTCCAAGAGTTTAAAGCTCTTGTTGAAAATATGACAGGGAAAAAGATAAAGGTATTATGTTCAGATAATGATGGAGAATATATGGACAAAGATTTCACAGATTTCTGCGCAAATGAGGGCATCAAAAGGGAGTGGACAGCTCCATATAATCTGGAGCAGAATGGAGTAGCAAAATAGAAAAATGTGTTAATTTTAGGTATGTTCTATGCTGAAAGCAAATTTACTTCAATTTTCCATATTAGCTCAATATCAGTTCCAGATTAGCAATCACATTTAACATGATAGTAAAATGCAGATAGAACATAAACATAAATCGCAGAAAACAAGCCAAGACAAGAGGACACAAGATGTGGCGCTAGCCAGGGACAAACCCCAATGTGGGGAAACCCTTGATCAATTCTTCTTATTTATTCTTCAATAGTTCAGCAGAGAGGGAGATAGTAGATATACATCAGAAGTCAACACTTTGACTTATCAAAATAAGAGCAGAGATCTTCTTTATGAAGATAACACGAGGTAGTTAATCTAAACTCCGGTGAAGACATACTACTTCAACTGATCCTACAAGGTGACTCCATCGCCACGTTGCACCCAATCACTGAGTTGCTCTCATCATTGTGTTGCTCCCATCACCGAGCTACACCCAATCATTACTATGTTGCATCCATCAGGCTACACTTATCATTATGCTTCACTTCACTGCTATCTCTAACATCATGCTACATCCAACTGTTGCATCTAAGCATGTTGCTCCATGCACCTTACTGCACCACGCTGCTGCAATATATCATGTTGCTACATCCATCACATCATGTTGCACCTCTTTACATCATGTTTCACCTTATTATGATGCACCATTCATCATCATGCTATCTTCAAACTAAGAAAGCAACACCAAGGTAGTCCTAGTTATGGTGCTATGGTATGCGGCCTAGCACATAGCGATGTTGAAGAGAATGTCTTTGAAACTTTACTTTCATCAAACCATGAAAGAGTACAGACACACATATATATATTATCACTGATATACATTGCAAGAAGGCAGATCCAAATACTGTAACACAATGTCCTCGTCTGAAGTCATTCCTCCAAGAGATCACAGGGATTAGGACTGTTGACCCTGCCGCCTACACCTACCTACAAGTCAGTGAGAAAAGCCTTCAACCCCACAAGGTGTGGTTGGTGGCAGGGAATTCAGAGAAGGGGCTGTCACACTAATCCCAACTCTCTCCATTTGAGCTATCTCCTAGGTTAGCTAAGAGGGGCGGTCCCTAATGAAAGGTTAAGCTAAAAACAAAGATGCGAGTTTCTAGGAGAATTGTTAAATAGATTATTTATCTAAGATCTATAAGCAAAACCTGATATGAGCAATAGCCATTAACACATAAGATAAGCATGAAACACATAAACAACCAGTGCCTTCAAAGCGTTGCTCTTTAAGAAATGAAACTTTTTTATTGTATTGTATTTGCTTAAAATGAAGTCAAATGTTTTCAAGTGAAAGAAGAACATATGTGATAATTTTTCAAGATAGAAAATAAGCAAAGGGCTCAAGAAACCCCCTCTTGAGTAAATCTTTTGATGTCTTATGAGATTGTTGGCTTGAACAACTTGTGGGACCTTTGATATCGTTGGAGGTGACTATCCACGAAAGTCCCCACACTCCAATAGAAGTTAGCAACCTATCCCTTAAAACAAAAAAAATCTTTGCAAACCCAATTGTTACTGCAAAAGGGACTTTGGCATATAGAGAACCAAGTATGAGCTTGTCATTCAACCGAGAATGACAAGCTACAACAAGAGTACAAATATACCAAACCCAAAGGAGATTTGAGATAGCTGCAAATCTCTCCTCCCTAGACAATAATGCCCTCAGGCAAATGCACAAAGAAAAACAACTAGATAACAAATGTAAGATCAAATGAATAATAACATCAAATGACACAGGTATACCTCATCAACCAAAGAGTGCACCACAAGAGAAGTCAGTAACCCCAAAGACTTTTATTTATTTTTATGAAAGATGAGTACGAAATCCAGCAAAGTCTCCGCAAGCCCAACAGCTCATTCTATGATATAATATGAGAGCCAAAGGCTCATTTAAATAGAACTATGGAAGCCAATCCCAATGAAAAATGAAATGACAATTGTAACTTGATGACAATCCCAATGTAAAAACGAAATTGTACAAGTGGCTGATATGACTATCCAATTGCTGGAGATAACTGTTGTTGCTGATCCCTAACTGGCTGTAGGTTGGCTTCCTTTAAACTGCGGTTAATACTCTCTGTTAACTATGCGTATGGGCTGTTGCAAACTACCGTGTGAGCTGTCTCTAAACTGCTATTGACTGCCAACGTTAACTGCTGAGTTGACTTGCGTATATGCCTTTGACAACTGCGTTGAAGCTTGATTGGGCCAGCGTGTAATACGATTTGGATATGTGTATTTGCTGTTTTAATTTCCCATACGTAGAGTAGGAGGGTGAAGTGGGTCCCCTCCTAACATGCCACTTTATTTTCAACATGTTGAATTAAATCAAATTATTGAACTTTAGCCATACGTAATAGTTCAACGTTGGCCCATTTGACTTGCTTGGCACTTTGACTTTCTGTTGTACCTTATGTGGTGGACCCCACGTGCCTTGCCACATCACCTTTGACTCTCCACATAATTTCCATGTCAAAATTTGACTTATTTTGACTTTGGAAAAATTTACAAATTTTTCCAATTATTCATTTTTTTGAATTTTTTCTTCATTTTTGCTACTGTCACTTGAAAAATCGGCTTTTGAGGGACTCTAAGTCATTTTTTGCCCCCCAAAGTAGGCTCTAGGAGAATGTTGGGCCTCTGAGGATGATTTTCGAGTGGTCATACGCCCCAGACATTTCCTAAGGCCACTTATTTATGCCATTATATAGAAAATAATTAAAAAATCCCGTTTTGCGAGAAATTTTTAACTATTAAAAAATCCTACTTAGACCTAGCCAAATTCCACGAAACTTTTTGTGTGATCTAGTATGGTAATATACATCGACTCTAGACACTAAGATGTGTCAGGGGCTCAATCTTCAAACCGTCACCTCGGCTTTGGGGTAAAAAATGAGTGAAAAAATCCAGAAAATTATCTGCCTCTGAATAATGAAGGGATAATTAACCGGATAAAAAAAACACTCCAAGGTGTACTCGTTTGCTGATCGAGTCCCACATCCTAGGCCTGTTACAAATTCAAGAAACTCATTGTACTAGCATCACTTATTACAATTCCCCGCAGGGTGTGGAATCTGGGTATAAGAAAGATGATGAGAAGATAGAAGTAGAGTTAAAAAACTCTGTTGACTGATGACATCTGATGGTACAAGTGTCCTCTGGATCATCCTTGGGCATGGAGTCTTCACATAATCATCAGGTGCTACTCCAGTAGTCAACAACTCCAATTCACCCTTTATTTCTACACCAATAAAGGGGCTCCACAAATTCATGAAGAGATGCATCTACTAGACAATTTTACTTGAAGCCTACATGACTTGAATACCAATAATTATTTGTCAACTTCAAAAATTAATTTCTCCACTTCTACAACTCGGAATTCGATGATTCTCGAAGCATTGGATTCTCCTTTCCGCCCTCTATCGTCTCATGCCATCACATGTAGAAATGTGCTTCCAGAATTGCCCCAAACACGACTGGGTGCAAAACCCCATCCTTGGGTTCCAAGCCGACAAGTGACCCTTGCGATGCTTTGCCCTCCAAACCCTAAACCCTGGGGCTTGGAGTACCTCCTAATCTACACAAATCAACATCTTCAATAACTCCAATATTGAGTGACTGCGAAAAAGCCCATGGGTATTGCTATGATTTGTAATAAATTTTATCATCTTTTGCCTCTCTTGTACAAATCACCAATCCATTTGTATTGATGGTTTTTGTTCTTAATAATATCATGCATCAAAAGGTTCATTGTGTGAACCAAACACCCTAACCAAAATATGTTGGGGTATCTATCCACAATAATTGCTCGCGCTGCCTTCCAATTAACAACATTATCAGTGATGACTTGGATGACATTGTATGGCCCAATACGTTCAATTGTTTCAAGTAATCGTTCTGCAATGTTGATCGCAGTCTTGAACTTTTCTGAGTAATGATATGTTGAAAGAAAGATTGCACCATTAACGGACACAACAAGAACACTTATTAATGGCTTGCCTTTTACATTTTTCCATCCATCAGATACAATGGACACCCCATGCTCATTCCAAGAATTTGTCATTTTACTCAAAGAATGTGCTATTTTTGCTTTTTCATGATCAAGTCCCACGGTTCGAGCCTTCTCATACCCATGGCTCTTGCATCTTTTGGGGGCATCATTAATGGCAGAAACCATTTCATGCCAATAAGGTGAGCGAAGAACATTGAATGGTATCCCACATGCATAGAGAAACCAATAAATTTTTGAATCCACACCCTGTTACCGCTCAAACTGGCAGGGGACCTACGGGGGAATCCCTAAAAGGCAAATGCCAAGTCACGGGGAACAAATGGAGACTTAGCCCACTATCACCTCAGCTAAGGCTCCCTTCTATTTAGAGACTTTCGCCGATGGTAGGAGACCCGGTATGTATGGAGTCACCAATGAAGGATAAGTCAATGGATGTGAGAGACTCAAATAAACACTTTCCCAGAAGAGTTTGAGGGATGGAACTTGCTTGCTTTCTAAGCAAGGTACTATGTATTCTAGGGAAAGGAAGAAAGGATTTGAGGGTTAGGTTTATGGGATAAGACTTGTGAAGGAGCTCCCCAATCCCTAGAATCGTTGTTAGAATTAGTATCCCGGATGGTTCTTGAAGAATGGTCTTTCAAAGGAGCAGGACCAAACATGGCCAAGTGGACCTAGTCTAGGGTATGAGGAGAGAATGTAGCAACCAATGATATTCTTACCCTACATAAGGTGGGGAAATGATCAAAGAAAGTATTTTCACTTGAAGATATTGTTTTGACCCTATGAGGTACTAGCCTTGGGGATAGCAGGGCAAGTTTTGATCCTGGAGCTAGGGCTTGGCTTTTCTCCCAACTCCACCATTGGAATGGCTTCAAAATTGGAGGAAAGCTAGAGGAATGGCCAACACAGAAGACCGTAAGAGATTTTAACAGCTAGCTTGTCGGGAAATTGATGCCCTAGGTAGCCCAACTTGGCTAGACCTGGGAGGAGGTGAAAGAATATGATTTTTAGTGACCACTCTTATAGATCAGTGCCTTAATCTTTGGGAGAATGGAGTCTATGATGAATATGAGTAGGATTTCTTGGTTCCCAGTCAAGGAGGCGTCAAGATCACTTCGCTAGCCTTTCTAGGTCAAGAAGAAGCAACTTTGCAGCTTTTATAATTTGATGTGCAAAAGGAATGGCTTATCAAGGTCAAATTCTTTCATAGAATTACCCCTAGGAGATTTGGCTCATATTACATGGCCCATACATTGAGAGATGTTATAATAGAGACAAATTGTACAACTTTAAGTAGTAAATGCATACAACAATTAGCCCTAGAACAGTGAAAATCCCAATCCAACGTATATGAGAAAAGTAAACAAGAATAACATCAAAAGGCATGTACTTACATGTAACAGTGTATTCCAACCATTCACAATTGACAAGAGAGAAGCTCCAAGAGAAGATAGACCAATATTCACACATCAAAACTCATCCATAAAGCTCCAATTCATCCTCTAGAAAAAGTGTGAAAACCTCAAGAGAGATAAGAGATCCAAACCAAAGTGATGATGAGAAAATGAACTCATCTCACTTGTATTTAGACACAACTTAGGAGTTCGAAATAGCCTCCTTGGCCTACATAAGCCCCGAAAATAAAATAATGTTCTAATAATTCAACTTTTGGTGACAATCCCACCAAACTAGCTCATAAATGAAAAAGTAAGCCTCTCAAGAGGTCAAATAATAATCTATGCATGTCATAGGGCCCTCTATGAGCCCTAATGAGGTCCATGGGTGCCACAATGAAGAGTAGGACCCTCAAAAGCAGTGGAAGAGGGGCATACAAGTGTCCTCATGGGTCTCCAATCAAATCGAAGATGCTTGTAGATCGCCTTCAAGCGCTAGGATGATGGTGTGAGTGATGCCACATCATCATGCAAGTCCTGGATCATCTGCCAAGTGTTTGGTGTAGATCTTGGGCCAACTCGGCATGATGGGTCAGGTGCATCCTCCTCATCCAATAAGTGAACCATGAGCAATCTTTGAATGGATTTTGGGATCCATGGAGTGCAATCTACTACTGTGGAGACGCATGGCTCTCAATGCTCACCCTACATGTGCCAATGTAGTTGTATGGAGGATTAGGATCTCGTATAGGGAGACCAAACCCAAGATGGAAACCATCTACAATCCTGCATAAGATCTAATGCATCTGCTAGCCTTCCAATACAATAAGTCATTAGAGAAATCGAGTAAATGAGCTTACCTAACCATGGACCACAGGTGGGGACTCATAATGGCCTACCCTTCCATAATGAGCTTCGGGATTTGCTAATGTCTCCTAAACTCCAAATGGGGTTAACAAATAATCCTAATAGGTGGTTTCTACTTCTAAAGGGGATAATATAATCAAGGTACATCCTTCGAAAGGTGGTGGCATGTGATAGAGAGGTGAATGAAGTAGGGCATGAGAGGGGGCGGCCCTGGGCCACATGCTGGGGTACAAGGGTAGCTAATAAGAGGGAATCCCTCACTTGAGTTTATAATGTGTAAGAGGGAGCAATCGTGGTACATGAGGTGCCCCAGCCTTGATTTTTCCACCCTTCTTTATATGCCTTTTTCCTTTTTATGATTTTCTTTGATTAACTGCTCGAGGCTCAAGGGATTAGAGCATGATGTATAAGCTGTAGTAGTGAGTTCCCCCTTTTAGGGTGGGGCGGTTCATCGCCTCCCATGGGTTGGGACAATCATGGATTCCTATATGATAAAGAAGGCTCATAAAACCTATAGGAACCAGGGATGTCCATGATGATGGGGTAGAGCTCATTTATTGGCTTTTTCCCACGTGCTAAATGTATGTCCCAACCATCTTTTGCTTTTTGTGGTACATTTTCCTGCTGAATGTGGCCATAGATGCTTTTATCTCTCTTTTCAGCTGCATCAATCTTCAAGCTTCATTCGAGGCCATGACCTAAGGTGTGGGCAAGCAGAAGGGGCAAGCTAATCTTATGTGGACCCAATGGAGGAATGTGGACCTAGGCAAGAAAAATAATGAATGGGGTAGTAATGGAGGGAAAAAGGGTAATATAAGAGGATAAGGGAGCGAGACCACGCAACAAAATCAGGGTCTCCCATGAAATATCATCCCTGGAACCAAATGGTCAGTAAAAGAGACCCCATAGGACTAGAATCCAAGATTAATTCTGAAGAGGGGTCTAGGGGACAAAAGCACAGACCCAACCCCTTCTTTCTACTGAATCCTCCCACTAATTCATGCCCAAAAGTGTCCATGATAAGAAAACTACAATACTCAATTTCCAAATGAAAAGGCATACCTTTATATTTGGGAGGCCCACCTTCAAACATACGATCATGGCAGATGGGCAAGGGACCACATGGCTGGCTCAGGTGGCAGAGAAGATGGCACAATGAGCTAGCTGGTGGCTACTGGCTAAGGACCATCTTGGAGAAAACAATTCTCATAGGGATATTACCCACAAAATGGTGGATAACATCTGGCTCCAATTGGGACGTGATCTCTCGAAGAAGTGGGCGAAGTTACTCGAAATGGAGGTCACGAGAACTCGACTGGTCTCTTGGTTATTGTAGACCTATCACCTGCATGTATAATAGATGGAAAAACAATAGGCAGCATGCTTTCGCGGCGTCTCATGATCGCACTTGCTAATATGTTAGGCCATAAAATCAACATAAAATAAAATATGCATCTATCTACCGTGAGAAAAATCATATGATGTTATTTTTAATCCAGAAATCAGCATGCAATGCATCCTACTCTACCATGCATATGATACAATGTGATTTCCCCTTGCAACCGAAATCGGGGTTTCGCGTGAAATATCATCCCTAGAACCAAATGGTCAGTAAAAGAGATCCCACGGGACTAGAATCCAAGGTTAATTCCTAAGAGGGGTCTAGGGGACAAAAGCACAGACACAGCCCATTCTTTCCGTTGAATTCCCCCATTAATCCATGCCCAAAAGTGTCCATGATAAGAAAACTACAATACTCAATTTTCAAATGACAAGGCATACCTTTAGATTTAGGAGGCCCACCTTCAAACATACGATCATGGCAGATGGGCGAAGGACAACATGGCTGGATCAGGTGGCAGAGAAGATTGCACAATGAGCTAGTTGGTGGTTGCAAGGGTGTTATGAATATAATTCATAACAAGTAAATACATCAAATTAATGTAAATATTAAATCATCAAATATTGGTTATGTTAAATAGTCATTAAGTTAAGTGAAAAGGCATGTCTAAAAGACATGCCCAGTCACGAAAGGACACCTGCTTAGGCATATATGCAGGTCCTCATTGTAACATTTTACGTCACTTATACATTTTATATATAATAAATTATCATTACAAATACCTCTTGTGTATTTTTACATTCAAGCCTACAAGCTTCAGTTTTTATGCTTCAGTGGTATCGGAGCCATGGCGCACAATATAATCATGCAGCTCTTTGAATGTTATTCGCCGCACAATGTGCCATTACATTCACATCCTGAATGCATTGAGCAGTTTAGTGAAATTCAAGAAGCATTTTAGTGTTTAGAAAAATCATATGCAGAACTTAAAGCATGTCAAAAGGAAATCGATAATAAGGAAAATGATCTAGATGATGATTCCAATGAAGCTTATACAGATCAAGATGAGGATTCAGATAAAGATGATTTTGATGTGAATGAGGATAATCTAGAACAAGATAATGATTCCGATGAAACTAATCTTGATATGGATGAGAGTGTTGTAGAAGATTCTCGAGCCAAAAATTCAAAAGGTAAGGTCAAAGATGTTGTAGCTATGGCAAAAGTCAAGAGGGAAGAATAAGGCACTAAAGATGATACTCCCATTGAGGACACAATCTCAAAAAGTGATGGTCTACCCTTGGAGGAAGAGAATGACTTCTTAGATATATTTAGAAGTGAAATTACGAAAGCATTCCATATTCGGCGAGTACCACATTTGGTTGACGCATCTCGAAATTTTTGATCGGTGGAGATATTGTTTCCTCTTCCGAAAAAGATGGAAATGACTTGGAACAGAGGAATAAGGGCACTCCTGAGAAACCGTAGAAAGAAACAACCACTAGGACTATTCAATGCATCAATGTCGTGCTATGTTAACAGCGTTTTGCAATGTCTCACTTACACTCCTCCATTGCCAAATTATTGTTTGCAGAGAAAACATTTATCTACATGCACATCTGATAATAAATCAGAATGCCTCATGTGTTTGCTGGAAGATAGGATTGTGAGGTCGCTAAGCATGGCTAACATAGAGAGTGAGGTGCTAGAAACAATAACCTCAAATCTAACAATCTTGCAAATTACTTGAGCCCGGATGAAGAGGGGTTTCCAGATCCCAGGCAAGGTCAGACTTTAGGGAATCACAAACAAAAGGTACCTAAAATGGTTAGTTCTCAGATAGTCAAAGAAGTGTACAGTCCCTAAATGAAGCATTTTCATTTGAAAGAGGAAAACAATAAGATTTTATTGACCTAACAAAGTTACAAAACTCTAATCAAGATATCATATCTTCAGAAAATGCGGTGAGTTCTAATAGTAAATGCGAATTGGGATTGGTTGTTTTTGATAATGGAGAAAAAGGTGTGGATGCAAAGAGTACCAATGGAAGAAATGAATCCATAGATGATGCTGATGGTGATGGGTATTCCATGGCCGTCGGAGAAGGAAAACAAAGAAACGGTTATTTAGAGAAGCTTATAGAGGACGCAAATAAAAAGTGCGATGCAGCTCGATCTCGCATGATCGACGTACCTGGCAGCGATGAGAAGATCAAAGATGACATTCTCAGGTGGTGTAAGAAGTATTCCTCTGCACACAGTGAATGGTGTGTTAGGTTTGAGATTGAAGTCACTGGAATTTTGTCCCATTACACTCGACATCCCCACCAACATGTGTATGAGGCACTTGGCTTTTCATTTGCTACGCCACTGGTAATTAAAGTAACATTTCAGCCCCTTGGAAGCGACTTGAAAATTACAAGCTTGGAAGTGCAAGGGGAGTCACTAAGCGGGGCCTTTGAGAGATTATGGGCAATGCACATAGGCCTCGAATATAAAGTCCCTCCCATTGAAAAGAATTTTGTATCTCGTACTGCATGTGATGGTCAAGAAAATTTAGATGAGCAGCTTAGTAGAACCAATCCAACGCATTTGTATGGTCTTCGATCTTTGTTGCCTCAAATTGCTAAAGAATTTTTCTCTAGAGGGGGAAGGGATAGGGATCCAAATGTTTTATTGGCACATGAGGACAATATATTTGTGAGATTTTTTCTCTTCCCTAGAAGTTGTTTTGCCTCATTGTTTAATCATTGTATTGTTTGCCACAAAGGGCTCCCATTCACTGTCTTTAGGCTGTGTAGTTGTGCCGAAGAATTATGCATGTTCGGCTTCGAAGTTTTAGGGCTAGGAGCTTAGGTACTGCAGAAGCTGGTCCGAATGCCACTGGAATTGATCGATTTAGAAATTTCCCTCGTTTCGGCTAGGGCAAACGGCTATCGTGATTTGTTTGAACCATTTTCTCCTTTTCTCTTGCAACAAAGGGAGATCCGTCAGCGTTCAGAGGTCTTAAACAATAACGACATTGAAAACCCTAATGACAACCCACAAGCATGAGCAACCCTAGGAACAAAAACAAAAATATGGATGCTTTGAGGAGTATAAAAAACCGTTTCCTCCAGTTTCAGAGATGAGATTATGTGCTGATGAAGCTGAGTTGAAAGGAAAATTGGTGAAATCATGGTTGTCCACTACCGAGGCTCAATCGTTGCAGAAATTGGGAGACGAATATTTTGGGAAGGAAGCGTGGCAGCTTCCTTATGACGTTCTTAGATTCATCTTGTGCACCAATAGGCTATTGTTGTTATTTTTATCTGAGGACGATGACAAACTTATCAAACTTGATAATTCATGACTTTATCAATTTGTGGTGGTGTAGGATTCTCCTGAGAGGGAGGTTGTGTATACCTCTAAAAACAAACATGAAGTTTCTAGATTTGGATTTCATGGAAGTGTCAGAGAAAATTGGTATTTGATTCTAAGAAACGGGTTGCGATTCTTAACTAACACCAAGTTAGTGACAACTGGAAAGACTAAGGGAGAGCGTATTTATTTGGCGGACACATTAGAACTTGCTACAAAGTATGCATGCTACACAGTGAACGTTTGTGCATGCCCATGCTCCCTTGTTCGGATCGCTGTCACAAATCCGTCAAATGGTCAACGAAGCATCGTGACTGTTGTCGATTCGGTAATACGTAGTAAGGTGTTAATACATAGTAAGGTAATATACATATAAAGTTATATGATAATTAATATATTATAATCTTATAATATCATATATATATATATATATATATAATATATATATATATATATATATATATATATATAGATATAAGATATAGATATAGAATATAATATATATATATATTTATTTAAAAAATAATATATATATAATTAAAAAAATGTTTAAAAAAAAGTGTGGAGATAGAGAAACCCTAGCTTAAAAGACAGCAAAAAAAAAACCCTGGTTTCAAGACTATATCATTAGTGAGCTACAGGACAATGCGATTGCCAGATTATATACATCAAGATGGCTGACACTAAGTGAAGAAAATCGACAACATTAAAGCTTTGAGGACAAAGCTTTTGAAGGAAGTTGCTATGTTATGAATATAATTCATAACAAGTAAATAAATAAAATGAATATAAATATTAAATAATCAAATATTGGTTATGTTAAATAGTCATTAAGTTAAGTGAAAAAGCATGTCTAAAAGACATGCCCAGTCACGAAAGGACACATTCCTAAGTATATATGCGGGTCCTCATTGTAACATTTTACATCACTTATACATTTTATATATAATAAATTATTATTACAAATACCTCTCATGTATTTTTACATTCAAGCCTACAAGCTATCAATTTTTATGCTTCAAAGGGGTTGTTGGCCATCGGCTGAGGACCATCTTGGAGAAAAAAGTTCTCTTGGGGATATTACCCACAAAATGGTGTGTAACACACCCTTCGTCAAGGAAATTTGATATGGTTCTACGCCTTGAAGAGATGTTTGTTCCTGTGCTTCCATATCCACTACCATGGGAGGATGCTGATGGAGTTCTATGTGCATGTGATTGTGGGCTATGTTCAAAGACACCCTTTGATCTTTTAGATCTGTATTGGGCTTCCTCCTGTTCCCTTATGTATTTGGCTCTTTGTGTTGTTGACATAGTTACACAAGCTCTGATTCCTATTTGTTTATTTCCATCCCATGGCCTTTTCCCACAGAGGTGCCTTTTGGCACGAGTGTATGAACCTGTGTAAGTGTTTTTGCAATGGAGGCATGTAAATTTAGTGGCTCCACCCCCTTTCCTTCCTTTAGGCCTAGAAACATATTTCCACAATGGGGTTTGGTCTAGTTTGGTTTTTGTGCCCTCATCTCCACCCTCCTCTTCCTCCTCACCAAGGTACTCCTCTCCAGGGTTTTCATCAAATCCACTAAAACCCACTTCTTCATCCTCTTCATCATGATCAATCCTCCTTCTTCTACTCGCCAACACCATAATAACAAAAAAAGGAACCAACAACAAGAGAATGCCAAGCCATATAGACATGATGTTTGAAGTGTTTTGCATACGATAAAATGGAGAAATGGAAATGGGAAAGAGAGAAGAGAACATTTTCATTTATTAATGAACATATAAAAAACAAAAATGCTATATTAGAGTGTAGATCCTACCTTTTTGGTCTTCAATCTCAAGCTCCAATCTCCCTTGCAAGCTCCTCAATCTCCCTCCTCAACTCAAGCTTCAAACTCTCTTTTGCTCTCTCCAAGCTCTCTCTTGCTCTCTCACAAAGGAAAATGATGAATAATGGGAAGGGAGGAGGGCCTTTTAACTTTTTTATTGTTCCCTTCCCTCCCCGTCCACCACTCATCCCTCGCGTGGCGTTTTCGTCGACAGGAGCAAAAAATTAAAGGAGGGAGCTTTTGGGAGCGGTCACTCCCCGACCACTCTCTCTAATTTTTCGCTCCTAGAGTGACAGGGAGCAGTTGAGGAGCGACTACTCCCTAAATCGTTCCCTTAAAAACAAGGAGTGAATTTTTAAGGGAGCACGCTCCCAAAATTCGCTCCCGAGTGAAGTGTGATTCAAGAGCAAATTCGAGGGGGGGTGTGGGGGCTCCCCTGCAACCTTGGTCCACAACCCTCCTCCAAGTCACCTCCAAGAATCAAAGTCAACATAGGTCAAACCTAATCCAAATCTATCATCTTCCTGAAATTCCCTGTCCTGAAATTTTGGGCCTACACTAGTCACAAAAAACGCAGCCTTTTATAGACTTTCTTCCTCTCTTCTTTAATTCGACTTCTTTACTTCTTTGCTTGTTCAGAAAATTGCTTCTTGCATGCTCTTGATTGATGCTCCAAAATAGGTTGAATTGCCCCCTCTCTCTCTCTCTCCTCTCTCTCTCTCTCTCTCTCTCTATAATATATATATATATATATATATATATAATATATCGAGGAGAGTGAATAGGTGGCTCTGGAGGTCCAAGATGACTTGTTCCAAGGAGGCCAACTTGACAAATCTTGGTGGACTTCGACTCAATAAAATTTCAAAATTCTTTTCTTACAAATGCCCAAATGGGACATGACTCAAGTACAATTTCTTTGACTCATAATAAATTATTTTTGACTCTTTTTGACACTATAAGCATGAAGAACATGCTTTGACCAAAAATAAAATAATAATAATGAATATTAATAAAAATTACATTTTATTACATTATGAAGATTGACACTAGTTACATTTTTCAACACTCGATGATATCTTAGCATATCCTTTGGCAATATTTTTACTTTTCCTTTAGGTGACTCAGGAGCCCTCTTTGTCCTTCAAGAGACCCCACTCCACCATTCAACAATTATTTAGAATATTAAATTCACCTCCTTGGTTTCCAAGCCCATTCCTTTTGGTGAAAACCCCAAAGTTTGGGTGCCTTGCCCACAAAGCGTCCAAAGGCTTTTCCACTTGGAAATACCTCTCGAGCTACCAAATTTCAACCCTATGAGTGATAGGATCAATAAAGAAGAAAAGGCTATGAAGGTGGCAAGCTAGGTGTAATGTTCCCAATCACTTGAGTATGGAGTTATCTTCCTTGATCCAAGTGGATGCTGGTGGCCACCTACCTATTTCGCTTGGACCCCCACCATTGTTTCTTTTAGCTTCCATAATTCTAGCACAATTTACTATTTTTGGTAGCTTTTCGGGTTCTGAACTACCCGAGCTGTTTTGAGACCCTAAATGACGTTTTTTTGGAAAATAGGCAAACCCATAACCTATGACAATGGTTTGCAGTCGAAAGTTGTAGTCCTTGGATAGATGTTCCTAATGAGGTATCATATGCGTGAAACAAAGATCTTATGCCAAAGTTATGACCTCGGAAAGTTGATGTACCAATTTACCCCAACTGGGCCCCCATAGACTTTTGGCGCTTCATCTCCTAGGGTTAGGTTTTTGGATGTTTAGGGTTTTCCATTGTTTTGCAATAATAAATAGGCCTTCGAGCCTCATTGTAACACAGTTCAGAAGGCATGTGGCTAGTTGATTTCCACTTTGCTACCATCACCTGAGCTAGTTGATTTCCACTCTACATGTAAACTGTTTTTAGTACTTTGTTATTAATGAATTGAAGTTTTGTTTTCATTGTATCTACGTGTTTTTTTTAATATTTGTATTTCATTTCATTCCTTCATAAATCTGGATCATTCCTTCTAGCCTAACTTGTCTCCTTTAGGCTAGAAAAAGGGGAAATTATCAAGGGAACAAAGAAATTTTGCCTAACTCTATAATATAATTAAATAAAAGGGGCAAAAGTCACTTGGAAAAAATAAGAAAAACCCTCTTTGTGACTTTATCAAATAAAATAATAATAAAAATGCTTCTAGAAGATTGGAGAAAGGTCCCAGTGAATCTTTAAAAAGGGGAGAGGAGGTCACTTTACAATCATCCTATTCTATCAATCATTTTCTGAAAATTGACTTGGCTCAATGGAGTCTAGTGTAAGGGTTTCAAGTGAAACACAACTGATTTTGGTGGACTTCGAGTGCCACCCTAGTTGTCTCTTAGGGGAGATCACTTCAGGTCTTCCATTTGTGATTATTGCCGGTGTTGGAGCGAATTTTCTTAAGGAGAAACCCTCAATATGCAGGATAAATTTTTTAGTAGGGTTATTGTATTGCAGGGACAATTTAAGGAGGCCGAATTGTTATTCTTGGAGGCCAAATTTCCAATTGTGGAGACTAGTTGAATTTAGAGGCTCAATTATTTTATGAAGGCCGAATTCATCTTCAATTCCAAGAGGTCAAAATATTGCTATTTTGAGTTTGGACTGCTTTTCAATTTTTCCAGGATGTCGAGTTCCATTTGTTGAGGCCGAATTGATCTTTGGAGACTGAGTTTTTCTTTCATGGAAGTCACACTAATTTGAGGGCCGAATCTTTCTTGTGGCCAAATTTATTATTCTTTAGGGAGGTCGAATAGTGTTGAACTCGAGTTTCATCTTTGGAGGCCGAGTTCATCATTGGTGTAGGCTGAATTTAATTGGAGGGTCAAGTTCTCTTGTGGGGAAAATTCACTGAGGAAATTGCATTCTTCCTAAGAACCAAGCTCATTAAATTATTGAGGCCAAGTTACTTCTTATGGCAGACTAAGATTCATTGAGATAAGCATTTTTGTTTGGGGGCCAAATTCATGTTGCAATCTAAGCTTGAAGGGGACGAATCTCAATGCAAAACGAGTCCAAGAAATTGATACAGGAAGGCCTAATATATCGCTTCAGAAGGACTGAGTTATCTCAGATTTCTAAGGTGCGAGTTCATTGTCAAAAGGAGGTTGATTTTGCTGCTCTTCAGAGGTCCAAGTCATCCTCCAAGAAAACTACATTTGCTCAGATTTTGAGGGCTGAATTTGTTGTAGTAGAAGGCCACGTATTGCACAAAGGAGAGGTGTCAACACCAACGACATCAACGACCAAGAAGAGTCCTCAGTGGAAGAAGAAATCGACATTGAAGAAGAAACTCCAAAAGAAAAAATGAACAAGATAATTGGAAGATTGAGCGCGAAACCAAGATTGGAAGTGCCCATGTCCAAAGACAACTTAATTATTGAAGAGTTGATCAATTGGAGAAATGCCATGGATAAATTTTTTGACTATGAGAATGTAGTAGATGAAAAAAATGAAATATACAGTAACCATGATTAAAGGACATTCCTCATTATGGTGGGACAACGTGCAAGCAGAGTGGAAAAATAAAGGAAAGAAGAAGATTATCAACTAGGATTGGATGGTAGCGAAATTAAAAGGTAAATTTATGCCCCTATATTATCAACTAAATATTTTTAGACAAATGCAAAATCTCAAACAAAATTTGATGTCTGTGAAAGAGTATACAAAAGAATTTTATAAGGGTTGGTCATGTAGAAAAAGACTCTAAAAAAATAGCAAGATATATTAATCGCTTAAGATAATGCATTATGTGTCTCATTCTTTTTTCCTTGCAAGATAATGCATTATTAATTTTTTGTAAAAAAATATACATACATACGTATATATATGACGTTTCACCCGACATTTCCATTTTTTGGGGGTTGCGTTTCTAGTCGTACCCATTTCAGAAACTTCCAAACGTTTTGGTGTTTCGTGCAACTTAGTTTCTAAATCATTTCAATTTTGAAACTTGAAAAACACTAATGGTGCCACTAATAGCATCTCTTTTCCATTCGAGGGTTGGTTTTTGTTAAAATTAGAAACTAGGGCCAAACTCCACATGGATCATCTTATTTGTGACAACTGATATTTTTCTTGGATTCCTCTCTCCGAGAGGTGTAGAATTGATCTAAATATCATCCGATTCCGACATGTAAAAATGAAGATATAAATTTATTTATATTATTGACAAATTGTCAAGGTCATCCAGCAAGCAAAACAGGCATTCAAACCCCCATCTCATCCTCAATGTTGCATATAAAAGGAGGAGACCTCAAGACATTCTTTCATCATCTGATCTCCACTCATCTCTCTCTCCTCACTTGATTGGGTATGCAAATCTAGCAAAGGGAGGAGGATATGTTTTGACTGTTTGACTGTGTTGACCAGTTTGACCGAATTGCAGAGTTTGCTTCTTGGGCTGCGTTGACCAGCGCTAACCTCCTCTTGACTGCGGATTTGGGTGAGGACCTTCTCCTTGGCAGGTTGCAAATCTAGGCACTAAAATTGAGGTGATTTGACCTCCCATTTGACCAATGTTGACTACCCTAGGACTGGCTATAGTTTGACCAGCTTTTGATTAGAAATTTTCGAACTGTTTTGGGCTATTTGGGCTTGCTGTTGGAGGTCGAAGTTGACTGGGTTTGACCGAGCTACTTAGAGGAAGAATTCTACCTTGTTTGACCAACGTTGACTTTTCTGGTTAGGGTTTTTCTGTTGTTGTCATAAATTATCCTATTTGTAAATCTATACTATCTCTCTTTGTTGAACTATTGAAGAATATAAGAAGAGTTGATCAAGGGTTTCCCCACATTGGGGTTTGTCCCTCGCTGGTGCCACATCTTGTGTCCTCTTGTCTTGGCTTGTCTTCGACTATTTATGTTTATGTTCTATCTGCATTTTACTATCATGCTAATGTGATTGCTAAACTGGATATTGATATTAAGCATAGAACATACCATTGTTACCTAAAATTAACATGGTATCACAGGTGAGGTGAAGACAAAGCCCAAGCAAGAGTGAAAGAGCAATCACCAACAACAGTTGGACAAGGACACAAGGCTCAATGGGTTCCTCATCCCACTTCTCGGCTGAAGACAAGCTCTATGAAAAGTCTGACTATCATGGATGGAGGATGTCTCTTGCTCTGACCTTAGAAGAACAAGAAGTGTTGGATTATGTGAAGGGTAAAATCCCTAAGCCTCCTTCAAATGCACCGACTACTATGAAGACCAAGTACAATAAGGCTGAAGTCAAAGTGTAGAAGATTATCAGAGATTCCATTGACAAGCATCTAGTGGCCTACATCTCTGATTTGAATACCTCCAAGGAGATCTATGACAGGTTGGTCAGCATGTTCAAGGTTAGTGATGCAAATCAAATTTTATTTCTCAAAAATAAATTGAAGGATATTAAGAAGGGCAAGGACGAGGATATTCAATCCTACTTCTTAAGGATCACTGAGATCAAGAATGATCTACTTTCGATTGGAGAGGTCATTCTTGACAGGGAACTGACTATCACTACCCTTGAAGGACTCCCACCCGAGTGGTATATATTTAGAACCACTATTCTCAATAATGGTCGAATTTGTTTGAAGAATTGATGTCGAGATGCATTCAAGAAGAAACAAGAATGGTGGAGCAAGAAATGCCTTCTAATAGAGGCAACCTCGCCGCTTTCTCTACTCATGCCAAAAGGAGAAATAATGCAGGGTCTAAAGGTCCATTCAATGGAAAGCCTAGATCTAAGGATGGAAGGAAGGGCAGGTTCCTTGTTTGCAATAAGTTTGGCCACTATGCAAGGGAGTGTCAAAATAGAAGGGACACATCACATGATGATGATCACAATCATTCTAGGGGTAACTTCAACAACGACAATCAACGGAATGGCAGGTTCAATGGCAAAGGAAAAAGGAATGCGAGACATCAAGGAAATGGTCAACCCTCCAAGAAAGCAAGGAACTCTAGGTATGAAGAATCAAATGTTGTTAACAATAAGCGAAAGGAATACTATCTTATATCGGCCCTCTCCACTACCTCTCCAACGGACTCTTTGGGGAGTTAACTAATTGATAGTGGTGCCTCAAGGCACTTCATCGGATACAAGGAAGATCTCTCTAATCTAATAGAGAAGGAGACAAACTTGGAGATTATCCTTGGAGACGATGCCACCTATCCCATGAAGGGAGTAGGGAATGTTACCCTTCAATTGAATCAAGGTAACACAATTCATTTATGAGAAGTTCTATGTGTACCTGAACTCAAGAAGAATCTGGTGTCCATTTCGGCGATGGAAGACAAAGGATACAAGGTGGCATTCATTGATGAAAAGGTACGTGTTTGGAAAAGGAATTTTAAAGATGCTTTTACTCTTGGGTTCTGGTTGACACTTTGTATCAAGTTGGAGGAAGTCCATTAGGACCCATGTCTTGCGACACGTCTCTACAATCTGAACTATGGCACCAGAGGTTTGCCCATCTTCATTATAAGGCACTACCCGATGTGAGACAGATGTTGACAGGTATGCCCAAGTTCAAAGTAGAGCATAAAGGTGTATGTCCGGGATGTGCCGAAGGAAAACTTGCAAGGGCACCATACCCTTCTAGTAATAGCAAGACCACAAATATATTGCAGTTGATCTACTTTGACATATCTGGTATGATGCCCGTAAAGTCTTTGGTAGGATACTTATATTATCTCACCTTTACGAATGATTATTCTTGCAAGACTTGGATCTACTTCTTGAAAAAGAAGGATGAAGTGTTCAGTTGGTTCTGTCACTTCAAAGCCATGATCGAAAACCAATCTGAGAAGAGAATCAAGATATTGAGCACTGGTAATGGGACTAAGTACAAATCAAATGAATTCCATGATTATTGCAAAGAAGTTGGCATTAAGAGGGAGACCACAATACCATACACTCCCTAGTGGAATGTTGTGGCTGAAAGGAAGAACCGTACTATTGTAGAAGTTGTTCGTGCCATGCTTCATGATCAAGGGCTTCTGAAGTTTCTATGGGTCGAAGCTACAAATACCAATGTGTATGTTCAAAACCGATGCCTTCATCAAGCATTGGACTCCAAGACTCCAGAAGAAATGTTCACTGGTAAGAAACCATTTTAGAATTTTTGGAAGTCCTGTATATTTTCATGCTGCCGAAAGAGAAAAGAGAAAATTTGGTGCATCAGGGAAGAAAGGAATCTTTGTGGGCTATAACAAAAATTATAAGGGCTATAGAATTTATGTGGCTAGTCAAAGGGAAGTTGAGATAAGTCATGATGTCACCTTTGACGAAGATATGGCCCTCAGCAAGATCAACAACCTTCTATCCCAAGGAAGGACAAAGAAGTTGACACCGAAAACAGGGTGAAAAAGAGGACGAAACAATGCCTAATGTTGGTGAACCTATGGATCCTATTGATCCTCCTCCCCAAGAGCCCTCCTCCAAGAGGAGACCCTCACGACTTAGGGAGACTCTCGAAGATGCCGAGAGACATATTGCACCAAAGGGGGACTTTCCATGAAAGCAAGAAGCCGAACAGGTATCAAGGATACTTGACCATCATGAGCACTATCATTCAAAATGAGCCTTCATCATTTGAAGAAGTCGTGAAGCAACAAGTATGGAAGGATGCTATGAATGAATAATTCGAGTCAATTATGAAGAATGATATCTGGGATGTGGTACCTAGACCCTAGGATAAATCGGTTGTCACCTCTAAGTGGCTTTACAAAATCAAGCATGGAGCTGATGGAAGTGCAGAAAAGTTCAAGGCTCGCTTTGTTTCTCGAGGCTTCTCTCAAAAGGAAAGTGTATATTACAATGATATATTTGCACCTATTACCCAATACACCACCATTCGCTCGATCATAGCCCTTGCTGCGTCGCAAGGATGGAACCTACATCAGATGGATGTTAAGACTGCTTTCTTGCATGGTTCGATCAAAGAAGAAGTCTATGTGGAACAACTCGAGGGGTTTGAGGTTCATGACCGGGAATCTCATGTATGTAGGTTGAAGAAAGCTCTCTATGGCTTGAAGCAAGCACCCCGGACTTGGTATGAGAGAATTGATAGCTATTTGATGAAAATGAGATTTACTAGAAGTGAAGCTGATCTGAACCTTTACTTTAAGGTTGAAGATGATAAACTTCTCATACTGGTACTTTATGTGTACAATCTCTTTCTGACAAGTGTAGACCCTCTCATTCACAAATGTAAGAGGGAATTGGCTTCTAAATTTGAGATGAAGGACCTAGGATTGATGCACTACTTCCTAGGGTTGGAGGTCTGGCAAAATCCAAGAGAAATTTTCCTATCTCAAGGAAAATATGTTGTGAAGATATTGGAAATATTTGGGATGGTGGACTGCAAGCCTATGACTACCTCGATGGAGCTTAACTTCAAGAAGTTATGTGGTAGTGTTGCCGAACCTGAATTAGGAAATGCTTCTGAGTATCATCAACTCATAGGAGCGTTGATGTTCTTGGTGAACTCCCGTCTAGACATATGTTTTGCAGTTAATACGTTGAGCCAATATATGGTTGAGCCTCATCATATACATTGGATTGGTGCCAAGAATCTTCTGAGATATCTTCGGGGCACAATCACTCATGGTCTAAGATACACTGTTGGAGATGTGAGGTTGCATGGTTATTTTTATGCTAATTGGGCTGGTAGTGTGGTGGATCGCAAGAGAACTTTTGGATGTTGTTTTTCTTTGGGTTTTGCTTCGATATCCTGGATGAGCAGGAAGAAGAAATCGGTTGCCTTGAGCACTGCTGAGGCCAAATACATTGCTGATAGTATGGCCTCTTGTGAAGCTGTCTGGTTGAGGATGCTCTTCACTGAGCTGTTTGGACATGTGTTGGATACCATTGTGATCCTCTGCAACAACCAGAGTGGGATCCGATTATCAGAGAATCTCGTATTTCATGATCGCTCCAAGTACATAGATATTAGATACCACTTTATCTGGAATATAGTACAACGAGGAGCAATAAGGCTCCATCACATTGGGACTGATAAGCAGGTCGCCGACATTCTGACAAAGCCCCTAGGGAAGGTCAAGTTCTTGGCCTTTCGAGAACAACTTGTAGTCGTGGAAAGACCCTCTTATGAGGGTCCTGTATGATATGGACATTGAGCTCTGGGAGCTCCAGGGGGCTTGGGGTACTTCTTGGAGCGATGAGCACCATAAGATGAGTGGTTCAACCTTCCCTTGTGATACCCTGTGGCGACATGTAGGCAGGATGAGTGGTTCATCCTTCTCCTGCTTAGACATCCTACCCATGCAGTTTGGGACTCATGGGAAGTACCTCTCATCTGGTCAATGAGTAGGGAAATGGGGATAGGGACCATAGTACTACCGATGGATGCATCGTGTACTATTGTACTCCCTATGCTAGGATGATCGATATTGATTTGGGATCAATTGGAACTGACTTCGGGTTAGTAAGAGTGGTATGACACACTCTCTTTTGATTGGAACTGACTTCGGGTCAGTAAGATGGTATGAGACACTCCCTTTTATCTGGGACTGACTTTGGATCAATAGAGAATGGTATGATACATTCTCGATCACTTCTTCTTCTTCATGGTTTAGCAGAGTAGAGCAAAGCAGTGCATTGATGGTAGAGCTAGTACCGACTAGCAGATGGAGTTCTTCCTAGTTGAGACGGAGTGTTAAAATTGGCAACTAGGGCCAAACTCCACATGGGTCATCTTATTTATGACAACTGATATTTTCTTGGATTCCTCTCTCCAAGAGGTGTAGGATTGATCTAAAGATCATCCAATTCCAACATGTAAAAATGAAGATATGAATTTATTTGTATTATTGACAAATTGTGAAGGTCGGCCAGCAAGCAAAATAGGGATTCTAACCCCCAGCTTATCCTCAACGTTGCATATAAAAGGAAGAGACCTCAAGACATTCTTTCATCATCTGATCTTCACTCATCTCTCTCTCCTCACTTGATTGGGTACACAAATCTGGCAGCTGTCTCTCACACGTGCGAAGGAAGGAGTATTTGTTTTCACTATTTGATTGCGTTGACCAGTTTGACCGAATTGCAGAGGCTGCTTCTTGGGCTGCGTTGACCTCCTCTTGACTACAGATTTGGGTGAGGACCTTCTCCTTGGAAGGCCACAGATCTAGGCACTGAAATCGAGGTGATTTGACCTCCCATTTGACCAACATTGACTGCCCTAGGGCTGGCTGTAGTTTGACTTTCGTTGACCAGCTTTTGACTGGACTTTTTCAAACTGTTCTGGGTTGTTTGGGCTTGCTGTTGAAGGCCAAAGTTCACTGGGTTTGACCGAGCTGCTTAGAGGAAGAATTATGCGTTGTTTGAGCAATGTTGACTTTTCTGGTTAGGGTTTTTCTGCTGCTATCATAAATTATCAGATTTTTAAATTTGTACTATCTCTCTCTCTTGAACTATTGAAGAATATAAGAAGAATTGATCAAGGGTTTCCCTACATTGGGGTTTGTCCTTAGTTGGTGCCACATCTTGTGTCCTCTGGTCTTGGCTTGTCTTTTACTGTTTATGTTTATGTTCTATCTGTATTTTACTATCATGTTGATGTGATTGCTAAACTGGATATTGATATTGGGCTGATAAAGAAATTGAAGTAAATTGCTCTTAAGCATAGAACAGACCATTGTAACCTAAAATTAACAGTTTTAAATTTTGATTCTAAGTGTACTCATTGTCAATGCCACAATTTCAAAAAGCTTGCAATTTTTATCCTTAAAAAATAGGGGTGTTATTGGGAGCACCACTTTTCAATTCATGGGTTGATTTTAAAGTTTTTCTTGCAATGGTACCAATTATACAAAGATGTAGTTTAAATCTCAAAAATAATAAATGTTGTTGTTAGCTCTATTTTTCAGTTCACTGCCTGATTTTGAAGTTTTTGTCAACAACATTACAATGTTTTTAAGGCCATGGTTGCACAAGGTGGTAATTTTAGGCTCCCAAAAAACATCACTTTCGAAATAGTGGTAAAATTGACTACTAAATGTGACTTCTAAGAAAACAAAGACTCTTGAGGGTTCTCATTAAGTTGATAACTATGTTAAAACCACACACATATCCAAAGGTATAAAATTTGTATACGCTCGTATTAGACAAATTGGTCCTTGATTAAGAGGAATGTTCTCAAGTACGAATGCAATTGAGCAACTGCATCAATGAACATGGAGTCTTTGGTAATTTGCATGAAATTGCAGATCAAGATAGGGTGAGTCCTATCAAATGGTGGAACCTATATGACCCCTAACACACATCTGCATAAATTGGTGATGAGGGTGCATTCGTACGTTGTTAACACTTCTTTTATATAGAAGTGTTGGACTACCTATAGCTTCATCCACAACATTACGAGAAATAGCAATAGCTTCAATGTAGAATGGGTACAAAGCTTGGTTTATGTGCACTACAACTTGAGGTTGTTGCCCCATTACTGTGATGTGATATGATAGAGAATGATTAAACACGTGACATACAAATCCAAAGGAGGATAATTTTGAGGATGGAGCCATAGTTATAGTTTGAGTGCTTGGAAGCTGAACTTTTGGATGATCATGATGGTGATCATATTTATAAAGTTAACAGAGCCCCCCCATCCACTAGTAGGGTTCCAAATGCAGGAATTTACTTTTATCTTCACAACATCCAGCTTTACATAGGGGCCATGCAGCTGTTGGTTGTGTTCCGTAAACATTTCCACCTACTTCTGTTCCTCTTCTTCATGGACATGGGAAAAGAAACTAGAAGTTTCTTGTGGCAAGAGGAAAGGTTAATAGATACTAGATTTCTATTTCTTTTTCCTGTTTAGAAGCAGTCTCTAGAACTTAGTACTGTCTTTGTTATGGCTTATATGTAAATATTATATGACAGTTTTAGGTTGAACCTACCTTTAAGCTGTTGACTGAATCTTACAACTTTTTGGTAATGAATGTGATGCTTTATTTCATTAAGTGGTAGATGTTATTTGTTACGATTTGTTGATGACAAATTTATATGTTGAAACTTGAAGGTTGATGTTGATCATTTGATAACAATCTTATAACAACTAGATGATTGATGTTATATGTGCACTAAATGGTGGTTGATGCTTTAATGGTCATCGATATTCAATAGTTAAATCTATGTTTTCTTGTTTTATACCACTGATTTGACGTTCTACATGTTTTTCTAGTACATCTGCATCAAAATATATTAAAATATGTATTATATAAAAAATGCTTTCGAACCGCTTCGCTGCAGGAGCCTTTTGAAAATTGTGCTTCCCGGGCCCACTCCTGCTTTCACTTCCTACTCCCCACTCCCAACAGCCTTGGTGGCACTGCTTGCTCTGCTTATAAAAGTTTATTATTGGAAAATATTTGTACAAAAATAGCCATTAGCCAAGGCTTTAACTACAGCACAGTGCATTTAGAGTCTATAATTCTGCTTCATGTTGCATTGGGAGTGACATAAGTACATTGTTGAGCAAAATGCATTTAATATTCTCATACGTTAATCCATATCCCTTACAAAATCATCAGCTGATATACCATGCACATTATATTATTATAATTATGTTCTCTTACATGCACCAGTGTAAGTTGTTCAATAGAATTTCACAATATTATTTTAGGTCAAGATTCACACATATTGAATGAACTTAAATGCAGGGCTGTTCTAATATCAGAATATATTGCATTTCCAGGTTATAAGATTGCGTTATGGATTTGACGATGGTGTTCCTTGGACAAGATCTCAGGTACAGTCCAAAATATGTTGTTAAAGTTAAATGTTTTCTACCTAAGAGTGCCACAGAATAATGACAGGAAATCTCTTGATGTAGCATCTATCGCAATAGAATCTCCTACGGACAATAGTTTATTGATAAAACATTGCTAGGGCTGTCCAGATCAGAAGCAATTTAAGCTTTTTGCAATAGTATAATATCCATTGAATGCTGTAATGTACTATTATTATTTTTTTACCGAGGAAGTTTATACTGGAATCGAAGATTACCTTTACTTTTATTGCTGAAACAGGATGTCTGAAACTTGTGACATTTTGCAGGTTGCTGATTATTTAGGGTTGCATTATCAGTCAGTTATGGATACAGAGGTAAGTCCCTGCTTTTGCTAACTGACAAGAATTCGTGCATATGAAATTGTATTATGAGTATATAAAAGAGAAGCCTAGTGAACAAGTCCGTCAAGGCAACTCGACATTGTCCAGTTAACATTATTACGAGGTGAACTAAGCCAGTGTGAAAGGAATGGCTCTTCCTTTCTAGTCAGCAATTAATCTAATAATGCACTACTTACGTATATATTACTATGTAATTTCTATCATTTCTATGGTAGCCTTTGAACCTAGTTGAATTACCAATGCAGTCATATGCATTCCATGCCTGTATTATTTAAGGAACTGTGTTAGCATTTAAATACTTATTTATAGGGATCACACAATTTAATTACTTATTCTTATGGTACACACCATCTATTTTACTAATTTGTTTATTCGTTTCCAGAAGAATGCCCTGAAGAAACTCCGGATACATGCAAAAAAACAAGGTCTACAGCAATATCTTTCAAAGGATATATATGAGAGAACTTAGCAATGCACTTCTGAGCTATCAGGATGGCAAAACCAATCGAATATTTCTTACATGATACACGCCAATCATAAGAGGAATACTGACTTTCACCCAGTGCATGCTCAAAAAAGACTTTCAGTGACAAAGTAACCAATTCATAACCTAATATATACATGGGAATGAGATTCTCGCAAAAGATAAGATGGGGTACTGACTTTGGGGTCCCTTACAGTTTAGCCCCAAGTACTCCCTTGATGATATTATCAGACGTTGCATTGGTGCTTAACAGTGGTGGATGCAATGATGTTTTTGCTCCCTTCTCTACTTCTGCCTCTATGCATAATAATGATAAGCAGTGGTTCTCTCTTTTCTGGGGTTTAACCTCTTGGCTCACCCTTTCTTAATCTCTTTTCTATTATTTTTACCTGTGTCTCTTATCGTTTACTCTCAGGAGTGACTGTGGCACCCTCACATTATGTGTGTAACTAGATGTATTTTCTAGTACCATTGGCCTATTGTTTTGCTCACTGGTGGATTCAAACAAAATTATCTATCTTATTTTAAGGGATGGAAGTTGGCCTATACATGGTTGTTTACCTGGGTGTTTCTTACAAAACATAAAGCTTAGAATCCATTGATCGTAGCCTTCTTAAAAGATAAGAAGTTTGGATATGATGAATACAAAATGATCTAGAATGTTGCTTCAGCAGAATCTGGGACTCAAAGCATGCATATGAGGCTTCAGGGTGTGGAGAGTTTTTAGCAGTGAACTTTAAGAATATTTTCCTTGTGTTCTGTGCTAGCCATTGGCAAAATATGTGATCCTGAGATTCAACTTTCAAGCATTTGCCAATAAAGGGAGCATCAACCTGTACAGAAAGAAACGCACTAGAGATGAGAGATAATATTGATGACTCATTATCTGTTGGCTGAATGTTTCAGTCAATTCGAGTACCATTTTCCAGACATTTTGGAAGCTGAATTCTTTGACTGATTTAGTATGGCATATGAATTAATTTGCTCTGATATTTTGATTGCAAACAAGGTAAAATTTGGAGCAAGTTACCAAGTATCAAGTTGGAGCCACTTTTGATGATTTTTGTTATCTCTTATATTATGCCCATCACTCCTGTTACAGCTCATATTTGCAAGTTATCAAATTCAGGACATTCTGTGATTACACAGCTTTTGATTGGTTTTTCTCTGTGGTGGATGAGGAGTTCTTTGGCAGTTGTGACAAGAAAACAGGCCTTGAAAAATCAATTATTTGCATAAATGTCAAAGTGGTTTCTTTGTGAGAAATATATTGATTTAGATTGTATTGTTCTTTGTGTCAAATATATGTCAATACATGTCGATCACATGTATTATTAGGGTTTTAATAAAATAGAAAATTAGAATATTTTTATGTATAAAGATGTGAAATTTATACAAATGAACATAGATCCATCTTAACTCTAGACCTACCAAACATACAGAAGAATCAAATCTCTCAAGGTATAAACCTTTCTTCAAGTTTGCACTTAAAAGAGGTTTGCATCTAGATACGTAGATTGGAAATTAAGATGTATTTATGTTGATTTTATTACTTTTGTCATCTTTTCTTTTTTGAAGGCACTATTTGTTTCAAGTATCATTTTTATATACCCAAAGAGGGTTTCACCACATAGAGAAAACTTCCTTTGGTCTAGGCATTAGTGTGAATGGATATATATTTCACCAAAAATTACTTCGGAATTATAACTAGCCTCATTTCTTTGAAACTCATGCCATATGGGTGGCATACAATACAAGATGTTAGTTTTTGTAGCATCGAATGGTGTTCTACTCTCGATAGTTGTCAGAGAGGCTAAGAAACACTAGGACTCCATAACACAGAAAAGGTTTCAAGAAAACCCACTTAAAGATGTCTTAATTAAGTTAATTAATTAGCAATTAAATTTTTCTTAGGTCTAACTTAGGAAAAATGATTAATTAACTGTAATTAGTTGAGGAAGGTGAGATTTCTCTAGAAATACACACAGATCGACTAGGAAATAATCTCAGTCATTGATTAAATTTTAATCTTGGTTGTTGGAGTCCCACGGCGAGATTATAAGAAGTCGATGGGTAGATGGAAAAATGCACTTGAGATTGATTTCCTTGAGCAGTTCAATTTTCTAGAGAGCAACAACATTATGTTGGAAGAGTTCTAGTTAGAGAGGGGATGCAGAGACAGAGAGGAGTAGAAACAGTGAGTCCAGAAGAAGTTTTCTAGTTCTAGAGAGTTAGAAAGAGGAGGCCAAAAATTTTCACCAGGAGGCTGCACAGAGGCAGCGTAGAACCTCAAGTGAGAAGTTCGATTCAGTTGAAGGAGAGAATGTCTTCAATTCCAGAGGCCAAGAAAAATTTCTAGAGGGTCGGAGAAGCATTTTCCTAGTCAACAATAGGCAAGACGACTAGTTTGGCAACTATTTTAGGCAATGCTGGAACGACGCAGAGCCTGCGCAAACCACTTGGATGGCTAGCTTTTCAAAAGTTAGACAATTTCAGGATTGCTTGGAGAGGGTAAAGTCCCTCAGTAAATTTTTGCCAGTATTTCTCTTGGGTAGATTCGCTAGTTTGGCAACATTTATTGCACTCAAAATTTTCTCTCTATTGCTTAATAATAAAAACCTCAGTTGTTGCACCGGTTTTCTCACATTGGGTTTTTTTGGAGACTTTTGTCCAAAAGTAACGATACTATATTTTTGTGTATGTGCCAGTATTTTCTCAGTTTCTAGTTTATCTTCTACAATATATTTTATATTTGTGAAGATTGCAGTGTGATTAATTCGTTATTGTCGTAGCAATAAACTGCATAATTTATTCACAGCGAGAATAATTAAATCTAGTTGCTACAATAAAATTTCAGTAGAAATTTTCACAGAATAATGAAACTTTGGTTGATAATTTTTATTCCTTGGTAATGTTGCAAATGAACGAATGCTCTATTAACACCTTACCTTATCTTGGATTGACTCCCTATCTTAGTTTGGATTATTCTTTGTACATAACATTATTTATATCATGTTATTTTTTAATGAATAAAATGATCCTTTTAAATTCTATTTCATATATGATATTTACACATATTATATATAAAAAATGTAGGCCACATAAAACAACCACCACAAGCAAACCTTGTCTACAAGCATATGACCTAAAGGCTGCATCATCAAAAAATAATGAGCTTAAACCTAGATGGTTTACGTGTTCAAATAAGAACATAGTCATATAGCCCAAGGCTAGAAACCATAAAGCAAATATCAAAGCCCGATTAGAGCAATGATATTTGCAATGATAAAGATTAAGTAACAACAATATAGCCCATGTCTAGAGGAGGGTCACAATCATCATAGTTTAATTGGTGGTATAGTAATAAGTCATAAGTGGTTGATATATAATCTTTTTGTCGCTTTAGATGCTTCTTTATCAAAATGGAAAAATTGAGCAAAGGGAACTTGTGTTGCTTGGGTCGAGAAAGAGGCAACCCACTTTGGTGCTCATGGCTTCAGGATTCCTTGTTCTCTCTCTAGATGTTCACTCTATGGAGCAATGCATTGCCAAATATGTAGGAGCTAGGTGAACAAGAAATGGAATGAAGCTTTGGGGGTGCTTAGCTCATGGTGCATGGAGCCAACCCCCAATATTTTGGAAGCCTTGGAAGATGCACCAAGTCAAAGTCCACCTTCTTAACTTACACTTGAATTTAAGTAAACGATAGTACCAATTAGCAACTTGTCATAGTAGGTAAACTTACAAAAATTAGCATTTTTCAAAGTACATTCATCTCTCTTTTTCCATATAAGATAAAACAATGTTAGTCTAACAAGTTGTAATGGTTCATAGAATTCAACAGTTGATGGCTACGCATCACTATTGAGAGTGACCTTATAGGCTATGGGTGCATGAAGGAGATGACATAAAGGATTTAAATTCCACTCCCAAATTGAATAAAAAAGAGAGAGAAAACAAAATAAGTGTTTGATGGTTTATTCCTTATGATAGAAAAGACATCTAGGTTTGGAAAACTCAAGGATACTCAAGGGTTGGTTGAGAGGAAGGTTACCCAAGATCATGGACCATGTAGTCATTATTTTATTTGGCTCAATATAATCTTGTCACCATGCTCAAAGTTGAAATAACTAAGGAGAGTGCTTAAATGACATCCTCTAGAACTTATTTAACTTCATGTTGAGCACTAGCTTCTAGCTCAGCCAACAATACGAATTAGTTGGTGTTAATTTATAACCTCAACAACTTGGCCAATTAGTACCTAATAGATTTCCCTGATGTAATAATTAATTATTATACATATCTACTAAATAAAAGACATGACTGGGATTTTAAAAATTATAACAATGGAAGCAAAATTAAATAGTATCAATCTACAATCACATGCACACAAATTTCTACCCTTCAAATCCATTCTTCATTAATAACTCAAAACTTACAAGGCTACCTTGGTGAGATAATGGTTCATTAAGGGAAATACATATGATAACTTGGATTGATCTGTTGATCAAGCCCTAGATCAATCCTTTGATCTTCTTGGTTGATCTAGTTCTCCCTTGTTGCCCCTTGCACCCTCCTTGAACCCGACACTCTTGAATGGAAGTATTGCTCCACCCAATCACTGAGATGTCATTCTCTCAATGAATTGTGCTCACTCATATCATTTCTTCTCCCTTAGCCTAGCCTTTCTTTTATAAGATTGAGTTGTTGACCAAATCCACAACCCCAATCTCCAAAGTGATTGATGGTTGAGATTACATCTCAACATCGCTTAAGATCAACCATTGAGATTCATCTAATTCACTAACTCACAAACCTTTGCATTTCATTAGATTAACGTACTTTGTCTTATAAAAGAAATTAATTTAGTCACCAAAGTAATTTCTAAGGTTAAGGATGTATTAGGCAACTTTTGCACACTTTGACACTTAGACTTGTGTAGAAATACCTACCCCATCTATAAACATCAACATTCCCTCTTCGCAAGAAAGGTACTTCCTGAAGAGACACCTGGATTTGGTTGCCCCTTTGGTCCTAACACGATGTCCTTTGAAGACCTACTCTCCCTAAATGTGGTGAAAGGAGCCTCCACATGCTCCTGAACATCCCTCAATCTTTGAACATGTTTTCTCGTCAACTTGTGTAAGTTTCACTTTCTAACCTCAATGTCTATTGTAATGTTTGGGCTATGAGCATCTGCACATCCCTGAACATGACTACATATCCTCTATCCTCCATGATCAATACAAAGAGAAAGTTCTTCAATCTTCGTGTGAATAGCACATCCTTGGCTTTGAACGTCCCTCTTGACTCTAGTTGGAACTTAATAGTTCCAACCCCAATTCACTACATATTTGGCATCATTACCAAGATCCACATGTAGATATGAGTTTCTTTCCATTAGATTGATAAATAACTCTTGTGCCTATGTCATGTGGCGTGATGCACCACTATCCAAGTACCAAGCACTCGTGATGATGGTGTTGGTAGATATACAAGAGACAAACAAGAAGTCATTCTCAAACTTCAATGCAAACTCATCAAATTGGACATATGTTGATGTTTTTGCCTATTGTGACTTGCCTTCCCCCCTTCTCCCAACATTTTGATGCATAATGCTCACTCTTATGGCAATTGAAGCACTTGATCTTTGCATAAGTCCTACTTCTTCCCTGACTAATAGGCTGCCCCCTCATTATGATTTGGACCCTCTCCTTCGTCGTTCTTACTCATATCAACTAAGGTCAGTTTCTCCTCTTTATCTTCCTACTTGTTAGCCTTAATACACCTCCTGAGTCTCTTCTTGGATGCAGTCATCCCAAATCCTCTCCCAATTGGGAAGGTGCTCCCAAGCATAGACTCCTTTAGCAAATAGTTCCCATGACTTATGAAACCATTCACAAACTCTACATCCTCCACTTTCTCCCCTATCGCTACAATTTGATCTTGTATCTGGGTGATCCTCATGACATAATTGGTATTGTTATCAAACTTTGACATATGGATCGATCTGAGCTTGTTTCTCAAAGTTGTCTTCCTATTTATGTTGTTGCTCTAAAACAAGTTCATTAAAGCTTTGAACATCTCCCTGGTTGTCTTCTTTTTTTCCAAATGGCGAATATGGTGATCCTTAACTACATCGATGATGACACACTGATCTCTTATGTCCTTTTTCTGGGATGCCAGTTGTGTTGGATTTTTTGGCGATGGGATCTTCTTATTCAAAATCTCCTAAAAGTCATCTCTTTTAGCAGCAAGGTGAAAATTGCCCTCCACAAGAAATTTGAAGTTCCATCCAGCCGTTCATCGAGTTTGACACTGGTCGATGCCATATCTCTAATTTGATCATTAGTCTTGTGTTAAGTCCTAGCACCCACCAATTATGTGGGTTTATAGATCCACAAGGATATCCTATGGAGTTGTGTCTCAGTCCATTGAAACACAAACAAAGTTTTCTAATTAATACAGTCTTCCTCTTCCTCTTGTTGATGTATCTTTCTGTCACACATCAAATGAAGTGATTATGAAACAAGAAGCTTCTAGTCAGTTTTAATGTTGCAAATCTTCTGCAAGCAAAGCCTTCAAGGGTGGTTTCTCCTTTGAAAAGAAAAGAAAAGAAAAGATATGAAAAAAGAAGAAATTCCTCATGTTCATCTTCTCATTGGATAATGTTTCAACTTCTACTAGTGTTTTACAAAATAAAAAACAAAGGTCATATGCCAAAGATATCACTATTTTCCCCACATATCTTCATTATTTCTATCTTTATCAGTATTTCCATTTTTCATGCCATTTATCTAATTTTCCATTTTTGAAACTAAGAATTATTTTCATAGGGAATTATCTTACCTCCTCTTCTCTTTTTATTTAATCATTTACATGACAATTTCTCACTTTTAGTCATTTTCCAAGTTGTGTGGAACATTTATCCCACTTCATAGTCCTCCACACACCCCTTCCTCTGCACACTTCACACACCATTATTTATTATTTAGTCAATTTTAACCTTATTTACTTTCATTTCTTCACACTTAGCTTATTTTTAGTCATTTTCCAAGTTGTGTGGAACATTTACCCCCCTTCACATTCCTCCACACACCCTTTCCTCTTCACACTCCATTATTTATTATTTAGTCAATTTTAACCTTATTTACTTTTATTTCTTCACACTTTGCTTATTTTTAGTCATTTTCCAAGTTTTGTGGAACATTTACCCCCCTTCACATTCCTCCACACACCCTTTCCTCTTCACACTCCATGCTTTATTATTTAGTCAATTTTACCTTTATTTACTTTTATTTCTTCACACTAAACTTATTTTTAGTCATTTTCCAAGTTGTGTTGAACATTTACACCACTTCGTATTCCTTCACAAACCCTTCACTTCACAATCCATGCTTTATTATTTAGTCAATTTTACCCTTATTTGCTTGTATTTCTTTACACAACTTATTTTCCAAATTCTTTTACCTCCACACTCTTCACACTCCATACCCTTATTTACTTTTAATTCTTCACACGTCACTTATTTTTAGTCATTTCCAAGTTGTGTGGTACAATTTTCCCCACTTCATATTTCTCCACACACCCTTTCCTACACTGCACACTTCATGCTTTATTATTTAGTCAATTTTACCCTTTTTTACTTTTACTTCTTCACACTTTATTTAGTCAATTTTACCCTTATTTACTTGTACTTCTTTACACAACTTATTTTCCAAATTCTTTTCCTCCACACTCTTTTTTACTTCTAGTTTTTTCACACTTAACTTATTTTTAGTCATTTCCAAGTTGCGTGGAACATTTTCCCCACTTCATATTTCTCCACACACCCTTCCCTCTACACTTATTTTTCCTCCACACTCTTAATTACTTTTAGTTTTTCACACTTAACTTATTTTTAGTCATTTCGAAGTTGCGTGGAACATTTTCCCCTTCATATTTCTCCACACACCTTTCCCTCTAGACTTCACACTTATGCTTTATTATCATATTTCTCCACACACCCTTTCCTCTACACATCACACTTCATGCTTTATTATCATATTTCTCCACACACCCTTCCCTCTACACTTCACACTTCATGCTTTATTATTTAGTCAATTTTACCATTTTTTTACTTTTACTTCTTCACACTTAGCTTATTTTCCAATTTTTTTTCCACTCCAATTTGTTTGACTATGCAAGGCAACTCTATGAGCAGATTCCCAAGGTTGACCCTCCCCCTTTAGTCAACACTGATACTGAACTCTTCATAGTATAAGAGGTAGATATGGGTATCAAGAAGTTGGGCGTTGGAAAATCAAAAGACTTAGCTAACCTCCAAGCAGAATATCTAAAGTGGGGCTCAAAGATTCTTGCACCTCACATTACAAAAATCTTCAACAATATCATACAACAAGGGCTCCCCACAGATTGGTCAACTAGTCTGGCAATACCTCTTTTCAAGAGTGGTGACGTCAATAATCCCTCCAATTATAGGACCATCATGATAAACCCTTCGTTTGCAAAGCTATTTGGAAGCATGCTAGAAAACAAAATTAGCAAGTGGGCAGAAGAAAGAGATAAGCGTGCTAAAGG
>APFE030526260.1:0-20369 GCA_000404065.3 Pinus taeda
AAAACTGATAAGTCTGCTGGATTTTGAATGAAATCTAAAAATTCTACTTTCTCCATATGAAATCCAATGAGGCCGGAACCACTCTCAAACATCCTGAGTCATTTCATGGTAATGTTAAAAATTTAAGTAAAAGAATGAAAATAAAGATTAAGGAGAATGTCACTTTTACTTTAAGAATTTAACATTACCATGAATAGCATATCAATACTAGGGCCTAGACTTGATCATTAAGCTGCCAAAATGCTTGGCAAATGAAAATATGCGTGGCTGTAATGACCAAATGCGGCCTTTTCATACCCGTGTAGGTCACTTTTGTTGCCTAACAAGTCCTGGAAAACAGCACACGCTGCCAAAATTGTGACACGACCTCGGATTCGACGAGTCAGGAAAGGACACTACATGTCATGGTTTTTGGACATGAATCAGGGCAGAATCGCGTCTGACACGCTGGATTCGGGATTCGTGGGGCCTATAGGACGAATCCGGTTATCTAGATGACATATAAAATGCAATATGCCCAATAAGGGTCCTTTATACACGGCAGACTCAAATTGAATTTTATGACAAATCCTAAAGGCTCTCAATGGGAGCCATCACTAAAAATAAAATTCTTTGCTTGTGAAACCCATGAGACAAGCATAATAATAATTTATTAATTCTTCTTTTCATCAATTACATAAAATCACAATTACACGTCATTATGAAGACCGAACCTAGTTATTTTTCAAGACTCCCTCTTAACTAGGGAGGTATTCGTAATGGTACTTAGTCATTCTCAATCTGAATAATTTCTTGTAACAAGAGTTGGATTGGTAACCCATCTGTTTAGCATCATATCAACCAACATTGTCACAAACCAAGGCCTTGACTAACAGATCTATCTCTCCATGAGATCTGAGCACAATGTTGGCGAGACAAATGATATATAGACACCCTCATCATTGTCTCTCTCGGAACATACCCCACCTGGGTTCTCAGGGTGTGTTCCACCAGGACTATTCTTATCTTGGATTCCTAGTCCTCAAAGAATATCAGTCCTCAATGACTACTCTTATCTTGGATGCCCTAATACATCCTCAAATAGCATCAGATGCCAAATGTTTACCCAATCCTCCATTATGTCTTCCCAAGTGAAGACAAGAATGATGTGTCTATCTCTCCCTCTTAATTAGGGAGGACATATATATTCCAATAAAGGAATGCACTCATTCCTATGGAAGGAATGTATCTAACCTCCCTCTTGGCTTAGGAATTCCCAAGTTTCTTCCAAGTCTTGTTTCCTAACTCCCTCTTAATTAGGAACCTACAACTTCTCAGGTGGAGATGATGGGACAATCAGCTGCTTGCAGAACTCCTCTTCGATTTGTCATGAACTTCTTTTCGTTATCTAGGAGTCTTCATGCTTGGGACTTCTACATAAGGCACTGACCATCCATCACTTTCATTCATGAGTCAACCATGTCATCATCGGAAAGTGATCCATCAATCCATATCTGGCCTTCCTTCATGTCATGCTGCTTTCTTCATGCCATGTTTACTTAAGGATCTTTCATCCTACTACATGTTCATCGGTGGTGGAAGACATTTAGAGATCTTCACTCAACAACCCTGCATAAACCCATCCAGAAATTTGTTCAAAAATAAAGGAATGAACATTAACATTACCTTTGTGATAGTCTTTCATCATGACATCTTCTAGTTTCCTTTGTGATAGTCTTTCATCATGACATCTTCTAGTTTGCATCAGCATCCTACATACATATCGACACATCTCCCAAAGATATATATTGTCAAGGGTCTCTTTCTTTTTCAAACTCCTTCAGAGTCTTCATATCTTTCATGGAGATATCCTAGTCAAATATTCTTGGTCTTTCGGATGTTGATTTCCTTTAACATGGTTCCATATTCCATGATCTCTTCCTTCCTTTCTTCACACATTTAATTCCCAGGAGCTTTCAGTTAGAGTTCCTCAATTGTAGTCAACCACCTCATGCTTCATATGAGGACATATTATGTTGATTTCATCTAGTGAATGTGTGACCCATGCATTCCAGCATTCCTTAGAGGGAGGAAATCCTTCCGTTTGATTATGCTCTCAATATAGAGCATTGATCCATATTACCTGCAACCATATGACATGACTCTTTGTAAAGACCATAAAGACCATAACTGAAATAAGATGATAAGTAGAACAATATGCAAAATCGGACGGGATTTCGAGACCTACCTGAACTGTTGTCTGCTCCTATTGAAGTTGATGGCTCCGCAGTTGTTCTGATCCAATTGCCGGGAAACCAATTCCTCCCAGCCAATCCAGCAAGCTTCTCACCGAAGCTCACTACCCCCATGCCCAGTACCTCAGATCAATGTACAGCTCCGGATTCCCTGATTCTCTTCCTTCTGCTCTCTCGTGTTTTCCCCCCTCCCCGTGATCTGCTCAGACCAGTGTTTTATAACTGCAGGCTTGGCGGTGGTCGCCCTCCACCTTCGGCCACCGCTCTTCCTCCTCTCGACACGCCTCCGCATGCAACTTACTCGCAGATATTTTCCTTCTGCTCTGCTGATCTTTGCTGGATTTCCCGTTTAAATTTTTTTTAGCCAAGGTTTGTATAATGTTTGGGCATTTGAATGATTCGATGGCCATACCCCTTCTTAACGTTTTATAAAGTTTGGCTTATATATATTAACTTTATAAAGTTTGTCTTAAAACATATATATTAACATTTTTAACGTTTGTTAACATATATATTTAAATTTTAAAGTATCTTTTTAAAAACATTATATATTTAACATTTTAAGTTTGTTTGTTTACTTTATTTTATTTATTTAAACTTTAGAAATTATTAATATTTGTTTAATACTTAATTTTCATTTATAAAGTATCATTTATTATTTCTTATTATTATTATTAATTAATTTTTTTTTTTTTTTTTGAAGGGTGGGTCATTACATACACTCCCCCTTCAGAAAACTTCGTCCCGAAGTTAGAGTTTAGGTTTAAGGTCTTAAAGGGCCTGACTTTCTTTATCCAGGTTTCCGAGCTATTCTAAAATCATCCTATCCTTCCTAATCTCTTCTGCTCCCCTCCTATCCGTCCTCTACTGGAGTATGCCATGGCGTTAGTTTTACTGACCTAACCATTCATAAACTCTTAGGTGACAGCGTCGGTTATACCGACCTGATTCCTAGTAGGCATCCGGCAGTCATCATCACACATCTAGGGGAGCATGACTTGCACAGTCCTCCCATGACTCCATGGTTCGGAGGATAAACAGTGGGCAACACCTCCACCCCTCCTAGTAGAACTTAGGGTTAACACCCTATCATAGAATCACATGGAGCTTTAATTGTTCTAAGGTTCTGTCATCACGTGGTCATCCCAACAATCAGATCATATACTCATATCTGCACTTATACACTCACTCATGCATTCGGAAAATGTGCATCAGCATATTCAAAATAACTCATGTATTATTCACATATGATACAACCGTATAACATATTTTTACCATTTTCTATGTATGTCTTTTGAATTCTCCCTAAAATGTATCCATTTGTTGAGTCTTATTCCATTGATCATAATGACATGTAAAAATAAAACAATTTACAATATCTTAATTTCTTTTAGAAGTAAAACCCTTTAACTGGCTTAACTTTCCTTTGACAACTATAATTAATAAAATGAACCACATATATCGTTTTGGTATCCATGTACCAGCAGAAGTTAAACATATATTATGTCACAAAATTTCACATTTATTTATAATCATAAAAAAATTGTTTCTAGGTCTCTGATGCAGTGAAGTAAAATATATACAAAACATAGTTTAAAGTCCTTCAAAATTGACATAGTCTCGGGTATCTTTGACATATGTCCTCTGTATTTTCCCAAGTTGCGGATCCAGGACTATAGTTGTCCCATTGGACCTTAACTTGGTCCACCAGGCGGTTCCTCAGCTGTCGAACCCTACGTTCCAGAATACGTAAAGGTTCGACCGATATGACTCCCTCGTTCGATACCTGCAATTCCTTCCATTGAAGGTTATGAGATAGATCAGCTATATAATGTCTTAATACAGAAACATGAAATACATAATGAATTCTATGCAGGTGAGGTGTCAGGGCAAGACGATAAGCAACAGGTCCCACTCTTTACACGAATTTAAATGGCCCAATAAATCGGGGTGATAACTTTGTCCCTTTCCCGAATCGAATAGTATTTTTATTTGGCTTGATGCGGATGAAAACCTGATCCCCTACTTCATACCTCCTATCAGTTCTGTGAGCATCAGCATAACTCTTCTATCTATCCTGAGCTTCCTTTAATCGTTGCCTAATTTTCCTTACCTGCGCTTCCATTTCATGGATTAATTCAGGTCCTATTATCACTCGATCTTCTAACCTGTCCCAACTTAACAGTGTTCTGCAAGGTCGACCGTATAAAGCTTCAAATGGAGGCATCCCAATCGAGCTGTGGTAACTGTTGTTGTATGCGAATTCGACTAAGGGTAAATACTTTTCCCAGTGTGATTGCTGATCCATTACATACATTCGCAACATGTCTTCAAGTACTTGATTTACTCTTTCAGTCTGCCCATCAATCTCAGGATGGTAAGCAGTGCTTAAATTTAGCTGAGTACCTAAGGCTGTTTGCATGCAAGTCCAGAATCTAGAAGTGAATCGTGAATCTCTATCAGATATAATCTTTTTAGGTACTCCATGAAATCTGATAATTTCATTTATGAATACTCAAGCCACGTCAACAACATCGTAAGTGTCTCTCACGGGAATGAAATGGGCGCTTTTTGTTAATTTATCCACCACTACCAAAATGGCATTGTGTCTTTGGGAAGTAAGAGGTAGCCCAGCGATAAAGTCCATAGAAATGGTCTCCCATTTAGACATGGGAACATCGTGGGGTTGTAAGAGGCCCGCTGGGTGACAATGATCGGCCTTTACTCGCTGACATTCCAGACATTTTGCAACAAATTGAGTGATATCGCGCTTCATACCTGACCAAAAGAAGAGCTTCTTGGTGTCCACATACATTTTCCCTACTCCAGGATGAGCACAATAAACTGCTCTGTGGGCTTCCCCAAGAATGGTATCTCGAAGATCTTTATCATCAGGAATATACATCCTTCCATGGAATCGTAAGATTCCGTCGTTTTCTAGTTCATATCCCTCGAACTTCGATTCCTTGGCCCCTTTTCCCTCTAGACTTGCTCTCACTTTTAAATACCAGCTATCTTTTATAAGATGATTTAGTACTCGTTGTCTTAAGTCTACTTTAATGGGTATGAGAGAAAATATACAAGGTCTTCTGCTTAAAGCATCTGCCACCACATTTTCTTTTCCTTTAATGTATGATATCCCAAAGTCATATTCACTTAGAAATTCACTCCATCGCCGTAGCCTTGCATTCAAGTCTCTTTGGGTGAACAAATATTGTAGACTTTGATGGTCGCTTTTAAGTGTAAAACTTCGTCCCACTAGATAGTGTCTCCAAATCTTTAAAGTAGTACTACAGCAGCTAATTCTAAATCGTGAGTAGCATAGAGTTCTTCATGAGGTTTTAACTTCCTGGAAGCATATGCTATTACTCTATCCTACATCAACACTGCACCCAGTCCCTGTTTGGATGCATCAGTACATACTGTAAAATCTTTGTCCATGTCAAGGACTCTTAGAATCGGTGCACTGGTGAGTAGTCTTTTGAGTTCAGAGAATGCTTTGCTACATTCCTCGGTCCATTCATACTTAACACCTTTCCGCTGAAGGGTTGTAATTGGCTTTGCGATCTTGGAGAACCCTTCTACAAACCTTCGGTAATAACCAGCTAAACCCATAAAGCTTCGAATCTCATGAGCATTTTTCGGTATTGTCCAATCCATGATTGTTTTTACTTTCTCAGGATCCACCGAAATCCCTTCACCTGATATGACGTGCCCTAAATAATGAATCCTTTCTTGAAAGAATGAACACTTCGATAGTTTTCCGTACAACTGGCGTTCTCTAAGATAACAATACTATCCGCAAATGATCTTCATGCTCTTTCCTATTCTTGGAATAGATGAGTATATCATCTAAAAAGACTTGCACAAATTGATCTAGATATTTACGGAAAACGCTATTCATAAGATTCATAAATACTGCTAGTGCATTTGTTAATCCAAATGGTACCACAGTGAATTCATAATGCCCAAAACAGGTCCAGAAGGCAGTTTTGGAAATATCATTTTCAGAAATCCTTAACTGATGATAGCCTGATCGAAGGTCAATTTTTGAAAAGATAGCAGCTCCTTTCATTTGATCGAAAAGATCGTCAATCCGAGGCATAGGGTATTGATTCTTTACTGTAGCTCTATTCAAGTCTCGATAATCTACGCATAATCTTAAAGATCCATCCTTCTTCTTCACAAAAATTACAAAAGCGCCCCAAGGTGATGTGTTGGGCCGAATATGCCCTACATCTAGGAGTTCCTTCAATTGGATTTGCAGTTCCTGAAGTTCTGGAGCCGTCATTCTATAAGGTGCTTTAGAGATCGGTTGGGTACCTGGTTTTAGTTCAATAGTAAGATCCAATTCTCTTACCGGGGGTAATCCAGGTAGTTCTTTTGGAAATACATCTAGAAATTCGGCCAACGCCGGATATTGTTCTAGGGATGGCCCTTTTTCTTGGCTTACTTCTTGAATTACATAAGCCTGGCAACCTTTCCTTAAACAACGCTTCATCTGCATTGCTGAAATGTAGCGTAAAAAGACTTTCCTCTTGATTCCTTGAATTTGGATTGCTGCTCCTTCATCATTTATGCCTATAATCCTTTTTCCATAACAGTGTACCCAAGCTTGGTGAGCTTCTAGCCAATCCATACCTATGATAAGATCATATGTTCCTAATGTTGTGACATAAACTTTCAGTTTAGTCAAACAGACCCCAAGGTCAATTTTGCATTGATCCACACTCAAGCCTACGGTTTGGAGTTCTCCTGAGGCCATTTCCACTTGATGGAAATCATTTTGTCTACGAGCTACCAACCCACATTTGTTTAATGCATATGATGAAATGAAACTATCTGTGGCACCAATATCAAATAAAATTTTGAGTTTTATACCATTGATAGTACCTGAAGATTCCACTACAGTGGATTGATGCGCTGCTTGGTCATGGTCGACCACTGCATGAATTCTATGATTACCTCGGTTGTCTGATATCGGTTCCTTTCCAGTCCTATGCAATATATTCAACGAAGCTTCGGGGCAATCACGTTGAAAGTGCGGTCCCCCACATCCCCAACAATTAAGTGGTGCTGATTCTCTTGAGTCAGGGCGTGAATTCCTAGAGAACGAGCTTCGTCCTCTCGTGTTGATTCCTCTCGAATTCCTTCCTCCACTAGCAGTCCTTCGAGATGCCCAGAGACTGGTGCTTGATGATCCCGCGGCTATAGTGTTTACTGCCATGGGAGCTCTCGTCCCTATATTTCTTGGGGTAAACCTGTTATCGTAAGGTGGCCTCAAGCTACCTCCTCTGAAGAAATTCCGGGGAGTCTTTCCTGGAAAATCCTGATTGGACAGGCCCTGCTGGCCCCATATCTCTTTTGATCCCTAGGTGCTCTTCTGCATAACGACCACATTTGACTGCCTCAGCTACTGATGATGGCTTCCACATGCTTACCAAGGCTCTGATGCGAGGATTTAACCCAAATATGAAGTGTTCAGCTTGAGGTTCATCCGAGTCTAAGTAGTGAATGTATTTTACAAGCTCCATAAACCTTATCTCGTACTCTTCCCACCATTTGATTTCCCTGAATTAAAGTATGAAAGGCTCTTGCTTGCTGTTGTTGAAAGTATGGAGGTAAATACTTTGCGCGAAACCTTTCCTCAAATAGTTCCCAAGGGGCATTATCTGATGTAAGGGTGTAGCTGCTTTTCCAGATTTCCCCACCAAATCAAAGCACTTTCCTTTAGTTGGAACACGGCAATTTTTGTTTTTGCCGAAGACGAATATTCTCTTAACCTAAAGCATCTGTTCATTCCTTCCAACCATGCTTCCACGCGTTCACCTGCTCGGCCTCCTGAGAATTCTGGGAGTCTGATTTTCTGAAGCTCCCTAGAGATGTCTTCTTCCGATCTTCTGGGCTCAAAATTCTTTGGTTCTGCTGAACCGGTAGCCAAATGTGGAGATTCCTCTTTGGTTTTAGCTTTAGTGGATTCTTTTAATGTCTCCAATAAGGCTTCCAAGGAGTTCATTATCACAGTCAACTCTGGCGCTAGGGCGATTGATGTTGATAATGGTCTAGGTGGTGACGATGGGGACGATGATGCCGACGGCGACGACATTAATGGTGGTGATGCTGCCCGATCACGTCGTCGTCGCTCATACATCTTTACCATTGTAATGGTTCCTGAACACAATAAAATTTTATCAAAATTATGAGGTAGACAACCGAATTTTAACACGTAAATTTTTTTTGCGACTTCACATTCAGAAACGGGTATAGTTTTGCTAATTTTACCCGCTAGGTGGATCTTACTGGTACCGAGGTCAAGGAGGGTGGTCTCTCGACCTCCTTGTCCTAATGCAGGGTATTCTATCCTAATATGAAAAATGCAGAAGTGTATGGTTATTAGCTCCTAAGGTAAGACATCTAAAGTTTATTTGCCTAATAACACTCATACAAATAAATGTTAAATACCTCGTTTACAAAGTACGTCGGTAACATACTAGATCACATCTTTTTATTTAAATATACTAGATCTAAGGTGTTGTCAAAGTTTTCTATGATGGTTGTTAGACTAAGGTGTTTTTTAAAGTTTGCTTTATTAGCTATTTGTTTAATTTTTAGCTTTTAGTTATCTTTGTGGACATGCTTCTTGTTTTTTGATAAGAGATGCTTTTGCACCCCCTTCTTGTACTTTATGAGTCTCATTGACCTACTTTTGAGGTTATTTATTGGACATTAATATACTGATCTTATCTTATTGTTGTACACCATGTACTAGGTTTGAAGAGAAATTTGTTTATAATCAACAGATTATAAATACTATATATTTATTTATTTTTATTTTTTTTGAAGTTTCATAGGAAGTACAACATAATGACCAAGGGAGGAAAGCTTGTGGCTAAAAGAGTGCATTTAGGTACATTCACAATTGCAGTGCTTGTTGACAACATTAGCAAATTTTGTTGTAAGGTCAATCTGTGAAACCAAGTTAGCAAGCATTAATAACAACGTGAGACATTTCATACCAAACTTTTATGCCGATCTATAGTGATCTATGACTTTTAAAAGAGATAAAATATATCTGCAAGATTGGCTCGTTGAGTCATTAAGAATTGCATTCATGTCTTCTGCAATGTACTTATTTTGAATTCTGCTTCTATAAATGACATGAAAAAACTCATTGGCAGAAAAATATCAAAAGATCTGAAGCATCATCTTCATCATGACAGATCAAGCATCAACGGAGGTCATCCTCAGGCATTTCTAGTTACATCATAACTTCAGGTCACATGAGATTTGACTTTTGCATGAAGTAGAGATAGCATCATGTTTGGATTTAGACTTATATCAACATCATACGTACAAACAATGTATTGGTATGTGTGTGACATCCTTGCAGTCAAGAGGTGGTTATGGTATTTTGGCAAGTCATTATAATCGAAGTTACCTATCCTTCTGATGAAATGCTTCAATTTTGTAACTCTCAAGAAGGAATGGTCTTCCTGAAAGAATAAAGTCCTTCAACTATCAAGGATAGAACCCTGTAAAGATGTTTAGTCCTATGCAACATCAGTCGTTCTATGTACGGCATTACCCTACGAATGATATCTTAGCAATTACAACTCAGTGTCATTTATGATATCGTTATAAGTCCAATTGCCATGGTAATATGTTGATGACAATGTTACAGTCTTGTTCACAAACGAAGTTGTGAACAAAGATAGATGTAACTTTGGATGGACTATTTTAATAAAAGAAGAAGGGGGATCACCTACTATGAAGAAGCTATCGGAATCTGTCAGCACCTTTATGAAAAGGGCACAACTCACTTGAAACTTTCAAGTTTCATATTTTCTTGCTTTTCTACGATAAGTTTTTACAAAATGCCTAAAAAAGCACATTGTTCTCTGATAAAGTTAACACACTGAAACACGATCTTTTATTTGCCGCTGCTTGTTTAAAATGAAGATTTCCAAAATCCATCTTTTTAGGTGGGGACAAAATAAATGAGAAAAGAAATTCATAATAATAACAGAGCAATGGGGAGAAATCTGTCCCTGACTAATCTCCTCCAATCGTGTAAAATTTGCACTGCAGAACGAGGTACCTTTAAAATTCTATTTCTTTTTCTTTCTCCGCAGACGCTTCCGCAGCTTCTTGTACTTGTGTTTGTTCATTTTCTTTCTTCATTTCCTCTTCACGCTGTCCGCCCAAATCTTCAGCCTCTCCTCCTCGTCATTTGATCGAGAAACTTAAAGATCCATTAGGCGAAGAAGTGGATGGAACTTTGCAACAGTTCTTTTATTGATCCCTCTCTGCACAGGTGCCTTGAAGAAAGTGCGTGACTTTTGAGTACGATGAACAAAAAGACCCTGATTCTGGCATCTTGGTTACCTTAACCATAGGTACATTGGGTAAATTGATACATCGATGGTTGTCGTCTTGCAATCGTAATCCCATAAGAAGATCTCTTCTTCCTAGGTGAAGAATTTTTCTCGGACCTGGAGCCTTGTAGAAGCTGGTTTCTCTCAAATGAGAAACTCTTGATTGAAGAGGTCCCGAGTTCAATTCTCGGAATGCCCCAATCTATCAAGGTCGAGTATATTGTTACTCTGTGAATTTCCAACTCGACTGCAATTTTAGAATGTCGCTTATGATACTCGCTTAGGGTGCGAGAGGTCCCGACTTCAATTCTCGGAATAAGATGGTTACCGAATTAACTCCTGGGCAACAGAATAGAGGTGGCGAGGACAAATCCTTTAGCCGAGATCTTGAGCAGCGGATGGAAACAGTAAAAAAAAGAGCTTCGCGACTAACAGAGTGACAACAGTGTCATCTGATTACCAACAGTTTGTATCTGGATTGTCCGTTCATCACTTTCTTATCAGAAGAGAAGCCATTGTCACTAGGAGGAATTGCAATTCGACTTCCACTGGTTGTACAACAAAGAGCAACGCTGGTACCCTTGAAGGGGCTGAGGAAAAATACTCAAACGCCCAAAGTTCTAGTATCAGGAAATATTCTACTCCAAAGAAAAGAAAAATTATAAATGTGTGCCATCCATAGCTATAAGGAAGCCTGAGTTTGAGACTAGCCAATCTTGAAAATGCTGATACGGAGAGTACAAGTTCAGGTTCAACTGAATTTAGTGCATCTGAATTCATTAAAACAGCTCCAATTTCAGCGCCAGAGGGAATTCCAGCTAGATATGATAGATCTCTGGAAATTAACCTGGATTTGGCCGTATACAGGGCCAAATCTCTTGCCAGGAAGGGGGACTATGATGATGCGGAGGAAATTTTAAACTTACGAATCTACAGTATCTGTCGTTTCACTGGTTTAAAATAAAAGACAAATTATTTAAGCGTATGGTATTATCAGTATTGATTTTCAAATTTATTAAGCATTTAGCTCCATCCGAGACCGCGACCCGTGCTGAAAATAACATACGAAGTGGAATTTCACGCAGCCGAATTTCACGCACACAAAAATTCTACCAGCGTAGGGCCTATGAGGTCGAAGGGTTTGAATGATTAACCTCTGATACCATGTGTAAAGACCATAAAGACCATAACTGAAATAAGATGATAAGCAGAACAATATGCAGAACCGGATGGGATTTCGAGACCTACCTGAACTGTTGTCTGCTCCTGTTGAAGCTGATGGCTTCGCGGTTGTTCTGATCCGATTGCTGGGAAACTAATTCCTCCCAGCCAATCTAGCAAGCTTCTCACCGAAGCTCACTGCCCCAGTGCCTAGAACCTCAGATCAATGTACAGCTCCGGATTCCCTGATTCTCTTCCTTCTGCTCTCTCGTGTTTTCCCCCCTCCCTGTGATCTGCTCAGACCAGTGTTTTATAACTGCAGGCTTGGCAGTAGTCGCCCTCCACCTTCGGCCACCGCTCTTCCTCCTCCCGACACGCCTCCGCATGCAACTTACTCGCAGATATTTTCCTTCTGCTCTGCTAATCTTTGCTGGATTTCCCGTTTAATTTTTTTTTAGCCAAGGTTTGTATAACGTTTGGGCATTTGAATGATTCGATGGCCATACCCCTTCTTAACGTTTTATAAAGTTTGGCTTATATATATTAACTTTATAAAGTTTGTCTTAAAACATATATATTAACATTTTTAAAGTTTGTTTTTAAAACATATATATTAACATTTTAAAGTTTGTTTTTAAAACATATATATTAACATTTTAAAGCTTGTTTTGTGTTACTTTATTTTATTATAAACTTTAGAACTTAATTAATATTTGTATTAATACTTAATTTTCATTTTAAATATCATTTATTTATTCGTTTTATTTATTATATTTTTTTTTCTTTTTTAATATATTTTTCATAAGGGTGGGTCGTTACACTCTTTAACATTGAATATAAGCATACATAACTCATTTTCTTTTCGGTCATCCAGAGTTCCTGCAGTAGCTTCCTTGATTGAAAGAGCTTCAATCACTTGATCTGCTTCACTTTTATGTCATCATACCATCATCCCATGAATTCCACAAATCTGGAATTCTTGATGAAACACTTGCTTCCCCTCATGATCAGTGAACCTTCCAATGAAGATTCCATCAGAGAATCTTGAAGATATAAAATATTCCCATCAGTGGATGTTTCCATTTGACAGATGTATGATGAACCTTGTATTAGATGACCTTGTGCTTTGTGTTTTCAATAAGATTCCTAAGAGCTATATACATGACTCCCATAGATTCTAACCATCTTTCATGCTTTTCTATGATGATGTCCCGAGCTCTTGCTTTCAATGCTTCCATGATGCCTTAATGCATCCCATTATTTTACTTAGTGAATCACGATAGCCATATCTTAGAAGAATTAGGAATTTGAAAAGAACTTATGTGAGGAGGACTATCTCAATAGTGGAGATCTATTACTTCCTCCTTCTTGGATTTCTTCTTTTCAGCTTCCTCCACTTCCTTGGTGATGTGGGCTTCTTTTCTTCCTCTTTTGTTATTGTCCTTCTTGACTTAGGACAATCTCTCCTATAGAGTCCATATTCTTGACACCCATAGCATTGTATTATAGCCATGTTCTTCTTTTTCTAAGGACCAAACTTTCAAAATTGTCCCTTTCTTTTTGTCATTGTAACATAAGCTTGATTTTGCTCACCTACTCCCACATCAGATTTGGCCTTTAATCTAGATTCTTCAATCTTGTATAGTGACCATAGATCCTAGAATGGAGTAGCTTCTTTCTTCCCATAAATACTTGAAGTGAAGTTACCCTTCTCTTCTGGTAGTGCATTTAATATGACTATAGTCATTCTACTATCAAAATTGACCTCTCCCAGATCTTGTAGTTGATCCCGGATCTCAGATATCCTCATAAAGTATGAGGCTATTCCATCTTCCCTAGACATCTTCAGCTTGCAGGGTTCTTGCCTTAATGAGATGAATTCTCTAGCAGTGCTTACGGAATACAACTCTACTAATTTGTCATAGATTTCTTTTGAAGTTTCGAGTTTAGATACATATGGGATGAGGGGATCCTTGATGGATTCTATGAGAATCCTTTGAGCCCTAACTTGCCCTTTCATATACTTGGCAAGAGCTTGAACATCTTCCTCTCTTGGTTTAGTGATAGAACCTTTGACATGTTCCATAACATCATTTTCAATGAGATTCAAATCTGTGCAATTCTTCCATGCAAGATAGTTTGAAGCCCCAATCAATTTGTTGCTTTCCTTGCAAAAAGACATTTTGGCAAATTCAGATGTGGACATAAATATACTTGATACGATGCTCCTTCTTCTTGCTATTTTCTTGATGTTGATGATGATATAGAGGATAGAAAACTTCTCCTTGATGAAGGTGAGATGACACTACCTTTTGATCTAGCTTCCTTTGGATCAATAGTCTTCAAAACACTTTAACTTGAGTAGATGTAGGGTTTTGGCCTTCTCCCTTTTGATGGTGATTGCAATACTTCTTTGTGGACTTCTTTGATCTAGGGTTTGACTTCAAGATGATATTCACTTTGATGCCTTCCTTGAGATTTGATCCTTGAGTGTCCCTTGATAAGATTCCCTTCCTTGACTTAGTCACCTTAGCTCTGATACCATGTTGAGAAATCTAGGGCATAGTAATTATGTGTTTAAGTATGGGGGTTTACGCAGTGCATTATATTAGATATCATTTTTGGGATTCAACTGCGTTAAGTAAGTCATTCACGTATGACCATTCGGGTGATGCTCACAGGGGTGAAGAAGTGGGATTGAAACTAGTGAAATGTGGAGAACGAATCACATAGCATCAATCATCACTTCCGGGGCTTGCACCCGGTAACCAGGACTTCCCAGGAGGTCCCCCATCCCAGATCTCCTCTGGCTCAAGCGCGCTTAACTATGGAGTTTTTCCCCACAATCAAGCCCACTTAGCTTGCTACCCCATTTGCAAAACCTTAGCAAGTATTGTGCCTCATGAACCATTCAAGTAGAGATCCCTTGACTCTTTTTTTGAATTTAAGTATGGGGGTTTACGCAGTGCATTATATTAGATATTATTTTGGGATTCAACTGCGTTAGGTAAGTCATTCACGTATGACCATTTCCATGAGAGGTAGTCGTAACTGACTAATTTCTCATGATTTTTGAATAGTTCACTTAGCACTCATTGCATCGGGTGATGCTCACAGGGGTGAAGAAGTGGGATTGGAACTAGTGAAATGTGGAGAACGAATCACATAGCATCAATCATCACTTCCGGGGCTTGCACCCGGTAACCAGGACTTCCCAGGAGGTCACCCATCCCAGAACTCCTCTAGCTCAAGTGCGCTTAAGTCATTCATACGTTCGAATGACTTATTATTTATTTTTCCATAAATAATAATATTAAAAATAATATTAAATTAATAAATAATAATTTTTCCTAGGTCCTAAGATCAAAATTAGTTGTTAGTCAATTTAGCCATTGGAGACTCTGCTCAGACTACTTAACATGCTAAGCTGGATTGGTTTCTTCAACTTGTTCTGACGATCAACCACACTAGTTGGTTTGAAACACATTAACAAATGAATTCTTATGTGATTTACGCTGAAGAATCTCTCAAAAATTTGATATGGATCACAGAAGCCTCAATTCTACACTTGGACAAGTTATTACAGAAACCGTTAGCAAGGAATCAAATCTATCAATTGGGATGGAAGCCCAAAAATCCGTAACCAAGCTAATATAGGCAGGATCCTATAACCATACTATGAAATGCCCCCTGAACCAACCCATTGTTTATAGTGATGTGGATGCTGCAAGGGGGGATCCTTCAAAAGGAATCTGTCTAATCTTCGCGCAAGGGCAGCTACACCCACCCTTCTATTCCTCCATGTTGGAAGAGGTTTATTCATGGGGACATCCACAAAATTGAACTGCTCCAGAAGGCTTGTCATATACCCCGATATTGAATCCACTTGAGCCATTGATCCCTAAGATTCACTAAAACCCAAGGAGAAATTGAGATCACCTCCTAGAATGATATGATTAGATGAAAAAATCAAGAGATTTAGCAGATGGTGCCAAAAATTCTCCCTCTATTGACAGGATTCATAAATGTTAACAACCCGTAGGTTGGAGCCAAGCTTTGTCGAGAAAAAATATAAGTTGATGAAATTGTGGCCTCCCCATGATGTTGATACCCTAATGGAGCGGGGATTGTAACTAATGGAAAGTCTGCCAGATCTCCCCACAACATCCATTGCCAAGTAGTTCCACCCCGTGGAGATAGATTATAGAGAGCTGGTAATGTGATCAAGCACACCTAGGGTTTCTTGGAGCAAGATGATGTCGATAGGCTCAACCTCAAAAAGTCTACACATGGCTAGTTTCTTGGAGGCAATAGCAATGCCTCTGCAGTTGAAGGATAAACACTTCATGGGGAAACTCTACCCGAGGTGTTCAAAGCTCTAAGAACCCCGTCGAGAGTGGATTGACAGCCAGAGGTGATTTCAGCCCCTACATGCTTGATGGCTTTGGAGAGATCATATTTTCTCCCCCAAGATGTCAGATAAATCGAACTAGGTAGTGAGAGTCCCACTCTCGCTAGCTGAACTGGATTACTGCTAGATAGGGTACGGGAGTGAAGGTAATAGTAATGAGATGATGAAACCCTGGTGGAAGATGGAGAGGTGGAGGATGTGGAAAGCAAATGCAATGAGGGAGCAGTAGTGGCAATAGAGGGAGGAGATGACATAGTGCAATGTGCCACAAAAGTATATATGGAAGATGCAACAATAGATGAGAAAATAACAACTGAAGAGGAATGAGGGATCAAAGGAATACCTGAAGATTTTGCGGCTTCATCTATTGCCTGAGACCTGGTGAGTGGTGGCGAGCTCAATCTGTGCACATCGTCCACCGTCTTTGGAAGGGGATTGCTAGCCGAAGGTGTAGGACCTAGAGCAGGAGAGCGTAGAATGGTCGACGAGTCAATCCTGGAAGGTGCTGGGGTCGCTTTTGGAGTGTCCTCTGTTTTCTTGTTGAGAGGGCAATCTTTGAATATATCACCCACCCTGTGGCATCGCCGGCAACGGAAGGGAATCCCTTCACAATCCAGGATCTGGACCCTAGTAAATTTCCCGCATTATAATGTAATCATCTCCTCCAAACCCTCACGAGTTTCCAAATGGACCAGAATACGAGCGAGGGTTCTATTCTTTGATTGCACAAAGTTCAATCATGGTCCAGATAGGTGTCAAGTGCATTTCCAATTATGATGAAGACCTCCTCACACCAGTACTATAAAGGGAGCCCCGCCAATTGTACCCAGAGGGGTCCAGCCCCAATTTGATCTCTCTCAGGGTCGAAAAGGGGACTCCATCTCTTGAGGAGAACTGGAGTCGTCTCAATGTGCCAATACCTTGAGAGAACCAAATCCGTATAATTTTCCTTAGCAAAATGAAAGGCAAACCATCCCCTGGGAAGGACTTCACCTTAGGCAGTTCCTTAAGCATTCCACCCCATATCTCTTTGACCCATTGGGTATGTCTGGTAGCCGAATAAGCTTTTCTACGTACATGCCCAACCAACACCGTGCTAGCCATATATGCCGCTTCCCCAATTGTAGAGGTCTCTCCGAACCGAATGGTAATATCCTTGGAGGTTTCCTTCATACACTTAGTCTTTCTCTTCCCCGTGCAAGGTGCAGATGGGTGATCCGCCAATGGATTAGTGGAACCCTCGAAGGGGATTTTTTTCAGACTTTACCTTAACCGCAGGGGTCTCGAAGCAGCCCAACGGAGAGTGAGCAGATGAGGGAGGGTTTGGTGCCATAGAGGTATGAATATCTTCAGGCGGTGCAGTGAGAAATGCTGAGATGGACAGATGGGGGTCGAATGAGGGTGATGGGGGAATGTTCGCGTCAAAATGTGCAATGTGCCAAGTGATAATGGAGGGCAACCCAAAGTAGGGGATTCTATTGAGAGCGACCCGATGTATAAAGGAGCAAAACAGTGCCCTGGAAAGATAACCACCGGCGACGAAATAGGTGGAGTAGGGTCGGATGGAAGAATAGGGCCATATGTCGGCGTAGTGAAGCTAGGGTTTCCGAAAATGACACGGTCCAGATAGGGGTCCTCGTAATAATCGAGCTCCTCTACTTCCATCGTATCCCCCATGTTAACAACAGTAACTGGCAGCAGAGAGTGACGAGCGAGGCTGCAACAAAAATGGCAATTAATACTGTCGGTAAACAGGTACACAACTCCAATTGTCCGCGAAGAGCTGCAGTAAAAACCTAGGGTTTTACCCTAAATCCTTATACAAAACACCAGTAATCGTCATCGAGCCTCCCATTTCAAACACTTCTTTATCTACCTAATTTTAAATTATGTTATTTAAGATAGGCATTGAAATATTTGATTTCTGGCTTTATAAGTAAACACAAACTATTTTTCCCACGTCCCTTTTATAGTGAAGAGTTGTACTATTAAAATTTTATAATTCTATAGCTTTAAATAGTATATTATTAGAATTTTAAGGAGGAACGTATATCTTTTAATAAAAAAATACTAAAAAGGATGAATATATAATTTTTTTTTATCAAAAGGACTAATCATCGAGCCTCCCATTTACACTTCTTTATCTACCTAATTTAAAATTATTTTATTTAAAATAGACATTGAAATATTTGATTTCTGACTCTAAAAGTAAACACAAACTATTTTTCCCACATCCCTTTTACAATGAGCAGTTGTACTATTAAAATTTTATAATTTTGTAGCTTTAAATAGTATATTATCTTTTAATAAAAAAAATACTCAAAACGATGAATATATAATTTTTTTTTCTTTTAATATCAAAAAGACTAGATGGTGTGAGTACAACTTTGATTTCTTAAAGTAACTTTTCTTGTTAAGCCTATCTAAAGTGCTATACTCGTTTTCCTATTTCCTTAGTAATACTCGAGCACTCCATGTAGCACTATACATTAAACGGACACATTGATATGAAGTACCCATATATTTCTTGAGGCCGCCTTATCGATATGAAGTACCCATTCAAGAGGTCATGATGACAATGACGGGTCTCCTTTTCATTGTAGAAGGTTGCGTGCATGATCCAACTGCTCGTCTTGTCTTTCTGCATGCGGATTATGAGAGAAATATACGCTTCCTGATTAAAATCTTATATTATATTATATTATATTATATTATATTCATCTTAATCTTATATTATATTCATCTTAATCTTTTGGATTGCATGCACTCACACAGACTACAATTGCTAGAAAGGTTTGAATTCTTTGGTAAATTCAACTGACATGGGATGCATCGGTAAGATTTTGCAGTGGCAACTTCATCATCAATCGGTCGCTTCCTTTTCATCAATGGTAGCTTTCGTCAATGGGTCGCTTAAAGTTATGCAAAACCTCTCATTCAAATCTCTCAATCATTACCCTATCTATCTATCAATTTAATAACGTGCAAAGACGCACTGTGTGTGAGAGATAACAGAGAGTTGAAAGCGTCATAACAAAGAGTTTGTTGGGTCGTAAATAGAGGGTTTGAACCACTGCTGTGCGTTCGGAGCAGAGCCGCCACACACAAGTCGCACTGGAGTAATCGTTTTGTTTTGTTATTAGCATGAAGAAAAGTCGTAGTCGCTGTAAGTTTACCGCCGGACCCACTGCTGTGCATTGGGAATAGAGCCGTCTCACAGAAGTCGTACTGGAGTTAATCGAATTGTTTTATTATGATAAAGAGGGCCCACACTTCCTATCCCACACCGTGTGAGTCTGGATATCAAGCGAACGAGAAGTTAACGTTAACGACAACATCAAAGATTTAAAAACCAATATATTTGAGAGTTTTTTTTAAAGAGATATTAAAAAGTCTCGATGAAGTCCTTTCCTGATATTTTCCTTAAAGGAGTCCTTTTAATAATATTTAAAAAATTGGCAAGTTTTTAAAAGGTGTTTAAGGTTTAGTCGAAAGGTTTTATTATAAAGGTTTATGTGTTTGTGGAAGGGTTTGATGGTTTATTTGAAGAAAAAAAAATAGTTTTATATATAAAAAAAACAAAGGTGTATGTTATTAAAATAAAAGGGTTTATTGGAAAGTGTGTTTAGGATTTTGAAAAAATTTATTAGTTTGTATATTTTTTTTGTTTTGTCAAGCATGACAATGTTTTGGGTGAAGATTGTGTTTTGTAGGGTATATATTGAAAATCATATTTTTTTGGGGGTGAGATGGAAAAAAACCTCTTGAAATAGGGAAAGCAACTATAAGCCAGAAGAAAGATAGTAGTCATAGGTTGCAAAGCGCGACTGAAGTAGATTAAGAAAAGGAATCGAAAATGATAGGCGAAGATTGTTTCCATGGTTAGAAAGGTTTGGACCGCAACCGAGGAATTGAGAAGTCTAGCAGAAGACAAAGAAGAGATCAGGGGTGATTGGTGTAGCCTAGATCTACTACCACCTCTTATGTTTATTGGTAAATATTTTGATCATTCAGAAATGACTTAAGGTAGCAAGGATTTCAACTACAATTTGTTTAGGCACTAAGCGGTTTTCCTAAAAAATGGCCTTAATTCTGGACAACCACTAAGGTAGCAAGGATTTCAACTGCAATTTGTTTAGGCACTAAGTGGTTGTCCTAAAAAATGGCCTTACTTCTGGACAACCACAC
>APFE030526263.1:509-39094 GCA_000404065.3 Pinus taeda
AGGGTCCCACCCTAACCCCCTTATCTATGTAATGGGACCACGTCATAGTTAAGAGTCAATAAAGCCCATATTAATAATTGTAAGTGGTTAATCCGTAATTAATAAAGGAACCACAGTTACTTGCAAATGGGCTGACGGTATTAGTAATAAACGGTATTGACCCGTGGTATTACTTGTAGGAGTCATATATATACGATAGTAACTCCCTGCGAGGAGAATCGTGTCTTATCTTTGTAATCGAGCTCTGCTCTATTGGAGGTTGCCCCCTCGAAGAGGCAAGTGAAAATTACTCTCTGAATAATAAAGTCTTTGCTAGTCTGTGTTCTGGATATCTTTTCTTCGCATATTCTGTGTTATCGATCTCTTTTCTTCGCATATTCTGTATTTGGGTATCATTTGCAAGTTAAGAAGCATAACATGCCACGTGTCCCTATTTGGACTTTTAGCTCTAAAAAATATCTAGACAAAACTACAGTCTGTCCTCTTTCTATACCATTTTGTGAAATTTCAATCCAATGCTCAGAGAGAAAGTTATGACGATTCTCCCCAGGTCACCTATTCGGAATGTAATTTAGGAGTCTACAAAAATACCAACTTCCTCAGATCATATATCCGCAAATATATTGCGGAAAGCTCTGAAATTCGGACCGAAGGTTCTGTGCGATTTCATCTCAATTGGGTTTTTTTTTTCGCTTCTGAAACGTCGTAAAAAAAAAGTTATAGAGAAAATTCCACGATGACCTGGTTAGAGCAGCGAAACCCTAGAATCCAAAGCTCTGATACCAAATGTTATGAAACCAGCTCATGAAAAGATAGATCAACACCTTAGAATTCAGCCTCTTTGAGTGGGAAACCTCCTTTACATTACATAAATGAACAATTCTTGGATGATACAAATGAAAAGACCTCCTTTCTATATATAGGAGTCTAAGGGATCATTATATAATCAGAGCCTACATAACAATAATAATGTAAGGGCACAAAAATAACAATAGAGGGATTCTATGTGGCACAATAGTAACAATATGGGCACTACATGGGTACATCAATATAATAAGAGGGTTGTAATAATAATAATAAGGGGTTACACTAGTAGTATAGGGGCCTAACACTATGCTTCAAGGCACACCCATAGTTAAGGAAGCTAAAGCTTTCAAGCAAATTCTGTATGAGTTTGCAATGGCAGCTGGCACTGAGGTAAGTCTAACTGAATCAAAAATCTTCTTTTTCAATAATGATATTTTGATTCAAAGAAATCTTTCCAGAATTTTGGGCTTTCAAAGAGATTCATTGCCCTCGAAGTATCTGGGAGTTCCCCTCGCTGACAAACTGTTACACAAGGACATCTGGGAGCCTGTTCTAAATAAATTGAAAGACAAAGTCAATAAGTGGACAAACAGAGCCTTAAATCTAGCAAGAAGGCTAACTCTCACTAAGGCTATCCTCCAAACCATCCCTATTTATATGCTATCAACCATTCCGGCACCCTCTGGAGTCAACACTCAAATAATAAATATTCAAAGAGACTTTCTCTGGGGAAAAGGAGAAGAAAAAAAGAAATGGGCCCTAGTGGCGTGGGAAAGGGTTTGCAAACCTAAATCCCATGGGGGCTTGGGTCTACATGACCCAAAAATTCTAAATAGAGTTATGGGAGCTAAAGTTTGGTGGAGATGGCTAAAGGAAATACAATCCCCCTGGGCGAAACTATGGAAACAAATGTATGCAATGAATTGGTAGGATATGAACCTCATAATAATGACAGGACAAGTAAAAGTATTGCAAGTTTGGAATAGGGTTTGGGAGAATAGGGCCCTAGTCCAAAAACATAGTTTCTGGGAGATCAGAAGTGGAAATTTGGCCTAGTTTTGGGAAGACAATTGGCAACAGGAGGGTAATCTCAGTACTGAGGATTTAGCTAGTATCCAAACAGATACCATCAGCAAAGGATTAAGGAGGGTAAGGGACTTTTGGGATCAATCAAGGAACAATGGAAAATGGAGAATATGGAAACTTCCAGTTTACAATGAGATGAGCAGGTTGAATACTCAAGCTATAGCCCTCAAAGGTCTGTTGGAAAAAAGGAAAATCTTAATCTCAACCTCGGATGATCAATTAAGATGGGGAAAGAACAAGGCAAGTCTCTTCACCCTTAAAGAGGCCAAAAAAATAGCCATAGGGTTTAACCTTCCAAGCACTGACAAGACTTGGAAAGAACTCTAGGATAACCCTCATTGGATGAAGATCAAACTATTCAAGTGGCTGCTTCATCAGGGAAATATTCTGACATAAGATAATCTAAGAAAAAGAGGCTTTGCTGGCCCCTCAAGATGCCACTTGTGTGGACACTAGGAAGAAACCACAAATCATCTCCTCAACAAATGCTCCTTCACTACCACACTATGGAACTAGGTTGGAGATGTCTTCGAGCAGACAGACAGGCATGAAGATGACATCATAGCTACGCTAAAAAACTGGCGGAATTTTTTTCAGATAATGATACAATAAACTTATCCTAGGCGTTGACTCCAGGTTCTTAATCTGGAATGTATGGAAGGAGTGCAACAACAGGATTTTCAAAGGCAAAATGGGCTCGGTGAGCAGCATCCTAAAGCTAATCCTTAAGAAACTCAAGGAGACTGTCCATATCCTGGGGGGTGTTTATATAGGAAAACCCATAGGACACAAAGAGGCCAGAATCCTGGAAAAGTTGGAGCTTCAGGTTCATCTCCCTCAGTGTCCTTTATTGTTCAACAAGAATACCTCAGAAGGTAAGGCTTTTTGGCAACGCCCTTCTCAAGATTTTCTAAAATTTAACATAGATGGAGCCTCAAAAGGTAATCCTAGAGAAGCAGGTTATGGAGGGGTAATGAGAGACGAGGAGGGAAACATACATGTCATTTTCTACAGTTATCTAGGGAAGGCAACCAACAATATGGCTGAGCTCATGGTGATGGAGCTATGCTTGGAAATATTGCTGAGATACAACATACAAAATGTCATCATTGAGGCTGACTCGGAATTAGTAATTAATTCGGTCAAGTAGATAAACGTAGGAGCAACACCAGAAAGAATCTCAAGTCACTGGTGGCTTCTACAAGTCTACCAAAGAATTCAATCACACCTAAGAATTATAACAACTCTTAGGTTTGTGCATGTTCATAGGGAAGCCAACAAAGTGGCAGATTGGCTTGCCAATGAGGGGGTTAGAAGCAAGCTTACCGACATATGCTGGTGGTGGGAGGAGGTAACGGATGAAAGAATGAGAGATGAATGCTCAGCGCAGGCCCTCAGCGATAGACAACATTATAAAAATAGACAACGAGACAGTGTTTCACTCCATGTCAATGAAGCATAAGTATTTCTTTGAGAATGAGAAGAGTAAATTCTCATAGGAATCCTAGATAGAGATAGTCAATGGGCCAGGGGATTTCTGCTCAAAAGGAAAAAGCTATGAGGAAGAAGGACGACGGATGCCATCTCAAATCCTAGGACATTCCATGCACGAGGTGACCTTTCCAGGCATGTCGTCCAAGCGAAATTCATTGGAGGACAGTGGATTTGGAAATCTGAATCAAAAACTACTCAAGGGAAACCACTTGCATCAGGCACCCTTTGCCCCAGAAGTGGTTTTCCCGGATGGTAAGCGATGCCACTTAGAAAGTGACGCATGGTGGGGGAAGAGGAGAGTATACAACCCTCATCGCATGGTATTCCTTGGGCTTATAGGAGACGCGATATTGATTGTGGTCGTCAGATATGGAAGGGGGAAATCAACGGCCAAGCTTAGTCATGAAAGTTTGTGGGTCCAGAAGGTCAAAACAACTATGGTTTACCACCTTCATCGGGCGCCCTCAAACTAAACGATGGTTTTCTTGGAAATCCAACGATGCCATTCAGTGAGAAACACGTGGCGGGGGAAGGGAAAGGTAAACCACCCTCATCGCGCGGTATTTATAGTGCTTTAAAGACTGCGCGATATGGATTCTAGCCGTCGGTTCAGAAGGAGAAGATCGACAGCCAACGATGCTCAAGCAATTTAGGGTTTTTCCTCGGGCTACGGATCTGTGCAATTTGGTTTTAGATCGATGGATAAATAGGAGACAGATCATTGGTGACTACCTTGTAAGCGGACTTTGGGGTCCACATGCATGCTTAAGGTTCTAAGGCTGCCTTGGCCTTGGTTTTAGTTTGCCCTTGGGAGGATTTTTTTCGGGCACGTTGTGTTTTTTTCCCTCTTCCTTTGAGAGGGTTTGCGCCTCTGTGTGCTTGTTGTAACCTTTGTAATTTATTTTCTTTTCTAAGTCAATAGAAGGACTGTCTCTTGCTTAAGAAAAAAATAAATATATATTCACAGGTTTCATATTATTTATCCCAAACTTTACAACTATTTTCTCAATATATACATATTTTAACTTGAGGTTACTATTTCTTTTTGTATATTAATGCACAAGGTTTGTTATGTCACTCCAAGATCCTAGATATCAAAGGTCTTGGCCATGAAAGGATCCAACATGCTGATCTCATCCATTATTTTTCTTGAAGCATGCATAGTGCCACATGTAACACCAGGATAGTTAAAATACCATTCAAATTGTTGAGGTAAACACAATGGTCTTATTCGCTTCTAGTATAATTTTAACCAGTCATGAAGGAATTGTAATACCCTCCTCCCACATCTACCCAAGCAACTGGCCAGCAAGGGTAAACATGCGATGAGGGGCCACTATGATATGATTTGACCTCCTAAGTCACTTTAAGGAAGTGGAACTGATGGAAACACACCCTACAGACATTAATCATCAGCTACAGAACCCTCAGGAACCAATCCAATACTTTAGACAACTTACCTTGGGGTCCCACTGAACTTTTGGACAACTTAAGACTGAGTTGTTCCCATGCTATGGGCATGAGGGCATCTAGAGACCCAAATTCGCTCTCGCAGGCTTGCCTACCAATGACCAGAGACAAAAACTATCAGTGTTATGCCAGCGACTCCAGGATTTGGGCCGCCTTTTCAGGCCCAGAGCCCAGGTCACTTCCCATAATTGAACCATCTCTTCAGATCAGTAAAATAACATGGAAATTACAGTACTAAAGAAAATACTTGTTCAAGACCTTGAATGGAACCCTACTACCCACGACAGACATTTTGTCAAACATATTGCAAATTTGTAATCTATTGGTGTAATTAACATTTCTAAGCATAGGGGTCTCATACTTAGCTAAGAATCACTAAGAACCATTGATGCCTCAACACATCAAGTACCATTCCATCCATTAGGTCATAGATACATTGATCATTCAATTACAAGTAAAAACATGATGAGAGCCACACATGGTTGCTGTCATAACCCAAGATGGGACTTCCACCTTCGACTCGACCCTAGAATGGTTGAGCCAAATCTCTCTTTAGCCTTTCATACCCATTCCATATTCCAAGCATGAATGTGGGATCTCATAGAACACATCAATAAAAAACCATCCCGGGATTCCAGAGGCCATCCACCTCAACCCATTAAACAATGATTCCAACTCATAGTCAGACATCACAAAACCATCATGAGATTGGTATCTGTTCAAACCAAACCTTCCAGGACTAGTAACTCAATCCACAGCTGCCACTAGGATTCTAGAGTGTTTGTCCAACCAAGGCTTCTAGGGCTAGTAAATCAACCCACCAAGGGCTTCCAAAGCGTTTTTACAATGAAGGTTTTGAGGACTAGTAACTCAACCCAAGTTGTTACTTGGCTTCCAAAGAGTTTCTCCAACGAGAGCTTCTAGGAACTAATAACTCAGCCCAAGCTAAGGAAACATGACAGCCAACCAAAAACAAACAATGAAAGTAAATCCACAATCACCATGGATATCTAGGAAATGGCAAGGCTAGGAGAACCACTATCAATCCAGGAAATCCTCCATGCCAATGACATATCACAACCAAGATATCACATGCATGTGCCATGCATGCCAAAACTAGTGAAGGAAACCTACATGCAACTCAGCACCTACAAGAAAATCTAATGTAGTTGCTGATCCCGATCCCTTCTTTTTTTTTCCTCCTCTTCCTTTGCCTTCTTGCTCCAAGAATCCAAGTATGCCACACCCACCAAGAGTGCTCAAAGAAAACTATAAGTCTCCAAGAGTATGAGAGAGAGGGAGAAAATAATGAGAGAGCTCCAAAACATTACTAACAAAAGGTTATGAACTAATCCTCAGAATCCTTTTTATGAGTGAGGCCTCTATTTTCTTCATTTTCCTCCTCACATCCAACATGTGACCTTTCACCTCTCTTTTCTCCTAATTTCCATGATTTTCATAAATAATTGTGCCAAAAATTCCAATTTTCTTTTACAAATCCTTAGCAATTGCCTTTGCCAATTTCCTTAGCCATAAACAATCCCCATCACTAGGATTGTTCCCAACATTTAGGTTGGAATAACCATCCCATCATCCATGGTTATTATTTCTCCTTTATTTACTTTTATTACATGGAATTTTCACCAGGGTTCTAAAGAACCCTCCCCCTTCAGGGAACACCATCCTCGGTGTTCAACAACACCTATAACTACAAAACTACTATAAGCAAAATATATACTACCAATGGATCTTTATAACTTATTTCGATGCAGTATTTACAATGATTACCCTACTAAAAGAAAACCAACATAACAACATAATCAAATGACATCATAATAACATACCGCATAGTAGAGATTTATAACACAACTTGTGGTGATATTTCAATCCATATACATATGTACATAAACCAACATCATCAAAACATATATCAAAACATATACCAAAGAATATACCAAAACACCAAGAAAAAACTTCTTTGCCTCAATCGGTAAACAAGGAAGGATACATAGCCCGCATATGATCTACCATCTCGTATGTAGCTTCATCGAGACCAAAGTGCTTCCATTGCACCTTAACTTGCTCGATTTCTCGGTTCTGGAGCATGAGCACCTTTTTCTGCAATATACACTAAGGCTCCAACAGGAATTCTCCATATGGTTCAACCTTTAATACAAACTAGTCAATCACATGATCAACATCATTAACATACTTCTTAAACAAATAGACATGGATAACATCATGGAATTTCACTGTTGGAGGTAGTTCAAGTTGATAGGCTACTGGCCCAATCCTGTCAATGACACTGAAGGGTCCACAAAACCGTGGTGCCAACTTGTTACGTGATCCAATCAACAAGGATCTCTTCTTCGGTTTGATGCACAAGTGCACATGTTCCCCAACCTGGAACTCCTTGAACAACCTGTTCTGATCTGCATATATTTTATGCCTATCCTATGCTACCTTTAGATTCTTCTTGATCACCTGCATTTCTTGTTGCATGTCTGCCAAAAATTTTGGTCCAATCAGTACCCTGTTAACTCGATCACTCCAACTGATGGGAATTTTGCAACTCCACCCATGTAATGCCTCAAAAGGACTCATCCTCAGAGATTCCTGATACACATTGTTGTATGCGAACTCGACCAATGGAAGGTACTCTTCCCACTTTCTCTAGTGACACATCACGTACATCCTCAACATGTCCTCCAATATCCTATTGACCCTCTCTATCTATCCATCTCTCTGTGAATGATAAGTCATATTCAAGGCCAACTCTATGCCCAAACCTACAAATAACTCCTTCCAAAACTTGGAAGTGAACTTCAAATCCTTGTCTCACATGATATTCTTCAAAAAATCGTGGAATCTAACCACATCTCGGATGAATAACTGTGCTACATCGCTAGCTGAAAATGTAGACTTCACCGGAATGAAATGTGCAACCTTCGTCAACCTGTCGACAATAACCATAATGGAATCATGTTGTCTCACTTTCTTCGGTGACCCTATGATGAATCTCATGGAAATAACTTCCCATTTCCACTTTGGAATCACAATCAGTTGTAGCATTCCACCTACATTGTTGCATTCTGCTTTCACTCACTAACAATCAAAACATCTAGCCATGAACCTTGCTACATGTCAATTCAAATTTAGCCAATAGTAAAAAAATTTCACTGTAGTTAATGTATTTTGATAACCTAGGTGACCTGAATAAGGTTTCACATGAAACTCCCTCAAGGTCACCTTCTTGAGCTCACTGTTATCTGGTACACATATCCTATCTCAGATCGTGCCTTGGAACCTGACCAACCCATCTGTTGTAAGAAAATAACCCATACCAATTGCACCTACACCTATACCTATACCTATACCTATACTTCCACCTGTACCTATACTGCCACATGTACCTGTACCACTACCTGTACCTGTACATGTACATGTACCAACATCCTGCTACAACCTGTGCACAATCTCCATATACCTGACATCTTGCTAACATGGCTGTAAGATCCTATCCTATAAGTCTGTCCCATAGGAGATCATAGGTTCCAAGTGATTTACCTTTGCTGAGAGCATCTTCCACCCTATTCTCTTTACCTTTGACGTACTTGATCTTGAAATCAAACTCGCTGATCGTGGCCAACCATGTACCTTTCCTAGCATTCATATTCGACTGGTAAAACAAATACATCGACCCAATGTGATTACTCATAAGTAAAAACCTTCTTCCAGGAAGATAGTGTCTCCACGCCTTCAATGCATGTATGATCACTGCAAATTCCAAATCATGTGTGTGTTAGTTATGTTCATGCTCGTTTAGTTTCTAGGACTCATAGCATACCACCTATCCATCTTGCATAAGGACTCCACCAAGTCCTTTCTTACAAGCATTTGTGCATACTACAAATTCTTTGCTCAGATCTACAATTTGTAGCACTGGTGCATGTGTCAAAAACTGCTTGATTTTCTTAAAGATAGCCTCACACTCCTCACTCCATTCAAACTTCTTACCTTTCCTTTGTAATGACATGATAGGATAACAAATCTGCCAGAAGTTCTTGTTGAACCTCCTATAATAGGTTTCAAATCCATGAAAGATCTTACCTCATCCACATTCTTAGGAGCTACCCACTCCATGATGGTCCTTATCTTCTCTCGATCTACGCTAATTCCCTCCTTGGAGACAACATTCCCCAAGTAGTGTACCTCAGTTTGAAAGAAACTACACTTGCTAAGCTTAGCATAAAACTAATGCTCTCTCAACAAGCTCAACATTGCTGCTAAATTCTTAACATGTTTTTAGAATATACCAGTATATAATCAATGACCAAAACAACAAACTTATCCAAATATGGATGCAACACACTATTAATCAAGCACATAAATGTAGTTGTTGCATTATTTAATCCAAATGGAGCAACAACAAACATAATGCCCATACCTAGTCCTAAATGTGGTCTTGTAAATTTCCTCCTCTTTGATGCGCACCTGACAGTATCTAGATCTCAAGTTAGTCTTCAAGAACATTGATGCTCCCTCAGCTGATCAGACAGGTCATCAATCCTCAACAACTGGTAAATGTTCTTGATAGTCACTTTGTTCAACTTCCCATAATCAATTCATAATCTGAGTGTTCCATCTTTCTTTTTTTGAACAATACCGATGCGCCCCATGGTGATACACTTAGCCTAATGTATCCCTTTTCCAACATTTCCTTCAACTGCAATTTTAACTCAACCAAATCAGGTGTGCTTATCCTGTAAGGTGGTTTTGCTGTTGGAGCTGCCGCTGACACGAATTGAACAGAAAAGTCTACCTCCCTGTGAGGTGGAAAATCTGTAATTTCCTCAGGAAATACATCCTTGAACTTGTGTAAAATTTTTGGGTACCTTCTCAGCACATCTATATCCTAAAATTCCTTACCCTTATCACTAGAAATGTGCACTCAAAATAACTTACACCCTTTCCTGTGACTACACATTGCTCTCATATATGTCAACATCCTAACTGATGTAGCTTTCTTCTTACCCTGTAAGACTCTTGGTTCTCCATTGTCATCAACACACTCAATGACTTTATCATAACAATCTACCTTGGTTCTATGAAGATACAACCAATTTAGGCCCAACAACATAATGTATGAACCCAACGGTAATACATTCAAATGTGTTGTGGTAGGAATACCATTCAAATCAAATGCACAAGATCTTACCCAATGAAGAACTAATTTCTTTGTACATGTAGCCAACTTTACTAACAAAGACTCTGCATGCAATTCCCTACTCAAACCACACTTATCCACCACGTCGTGACTAACATAGCTATAATTAGATCGAGGGTCAATAAAAATAGAAATAACTTGATCACAAAGCTTAACATCCATTTCAATGATCGATGCCTGATGCTCTACCTGTATGTTATCCAATGTTGCATAGATATGTGGAATACTTTGACCAACATATCCAACAGTCTGTGCCTCCTGCACACTGTATATCTTAGGCCTACCACTCTATGAATATGGACAATCTCTCCTATGATGATCTCCTCCACAAGTCCAACAACACATTGGCTCCTTATTCTCTTCGTCAGATTATTGTCCCTGTCCTTTGTCTGATGCATTGAATGTCTTAGGTGGTGTGAAATTCCCCTTGTTACCTATATCCTTATGTATTTCTCTCTTTTTGTCCCATTTTCCGTTGTTCTTTGGATTACCTCTCTAGTATGGCTTAGTCTTGGTTATGTTCTTCGCTTTTTCATATAAATTCCTTAGCTTTCGAATGGCCTCCTCCAATGATATAAGTTGATAGAACCCAATTCTATCTTTAAATGCAACTGGTAACCCACTAACGAACCTATGAATCTTGCCCTTTTCCTCTGTGAAATAAGGCACATACCTCAACAACTCCAAGAACCTGTTAGTGTAGTCATCATCTGTCATGGAACCTAGCTTTAGCTCATTAAATTGTTTTGCTCTGTCATCAAAGTATATCCCTCACACGTACTTCTTCTTGAATATCCACTCAACTCACTCCATGTCAAACTCATGAATACATTTGACATTCTTCACATATTCCCACCAAATGTCTTCCTTACCTTTGAGACCAAATGTAGCCAATCTAGCTTTCATGTTCTTTGAATAGTCATGCAACTTGAAGAATTTCCTCATGATAAGAAACCATGCCTCTGCATCGTACATTTTCTTCATATCTCCATCAAATTTTGGTGGATTTTCTTTATTAAACTCATATCGTAAATATCCCCTATCACTCCTCTTGTAAGGATGATAATGATGACTATCATGATGCCTATCTAAATCAAAACTAGAATAATACCTATGTCTATCCCCTCTCCTAATCGGAGTGCCCAACAATCTTCCATCTCTAATTGTGTCATCTCTATCTGATTTGTGACCACCATGTGACTAGTTACCATATGCCCCATTAGTTCTATCCTCCTTCTCTTAGCTCATCTGACATGGTCCCTATCGCCGCAAATCCTAGAAACTCTGAAGTATTAATGCATTTACCTCTCCTTGTTTCTCATGTGCCTGCATGATTCTGTCATTATCTGTCTTACAAATCCTTATTTCTTCCTTTAATATTCTCAGTGTAACTACCAAATTAGAAGAGTTCCCAACACCATACTACTCTTCGAATTCATAGGGAGAGTCTTTATAGTCAACCATCTTGCTAGCCACTTGATATTTCTTCCTGCAAGGTGTATCATATCAGCTAAGCCAAATCACAATAAACCAATGTACCTTCATATAGCTTTGGGAGGATACCTTGTCCGCAAGATCAACAAATCAATGTGATACATCTATAACATAATCATGATAGCATATCAAAACATAAAACATAAGCATATGGCCATGCAATCATCATTCTAGCTAGGGTGCAATCATAAATGCATGACCTCAATAACAACACACACCACGCCCTCATGCATCACAACCACCATCTTTATGTCACTATACACTTGACCAAATGCAACCATCAACATGCATATGTGATGCATAACCATCCACACATATGCATAAACACGTATGATCAAGCATGAATGAACAATACTTGAAATCAAACTTGTAAGAATGGTACATGCAACCAAGCACACAATAATGTAACCAATCAAGAAAGAATGTAACCAAGCATACTACAATGATACATGTAAGTGACATAAATCGACAAGTAACTAGTCATGCACTCACGACGTTGCATTCCACCAAAACAACCACATTTTTCACATGACGACATCATTACAAGCATGAAAAACATCATGCAAATGAAACAAGCACATGGAATGAAAGTGTGGGAGTCAAACATGCAATTGACATGCATGCATGACCAACACATAGCCCATCCAGTACGAGGGGTGAACCATGCTCTGATACCACTTTGTAACACCCTCCTCCCACATATGCCCAAGAAATTGGTCAGTAGTGGTAAACATGCAATGAAAGGCTACTATGATATGAATTGACCTCCTAATTCATGTTAAGGAAGTGGAACTGACAAAAACACACCATACAAACATTAATCATCAACTACAGGACCCTCAGGAACCAACCCAATACTTTAGACAACTTATCTTGGGGTCCCACTGAACTTTTGGACTACTTAAGCCTCAGTTTCTCCCATGCTATGGGCATGAGGGTGACTAGAAACCCAAAGTCGCTCTCACAGGCTTGCCTACTAGTGACCAGAGACCAAAATTGTTAGTGTTATCCCAGCGACTCCAAGATTTGGGCCACTTTTTCAAGCCCAAAGCCCAGTTCACTGCCCAAAATTGAACCATCTCCTGAGATTAGTAAAATAACATGGAAATGATAGTACTAAAGGAAATACTTGTTTATTTCCTTCACTTGACCCATACTAGCCACAACAGGTATTTCGTCAAACATATTGCAAACTTGTAATCTACATGTGTAATTAAAAATTCTGAGCATAGGGGTCTCATACTTAGCTGAGAATCGCTAAGAAACATTGATGCCTCAACACATCAACTTCCATTCCATCCATTAGGTCATAGCTACATTTATCATTCAATTACAAGTAAAAAAATGATGAGATCCACACATGGCTATTGTCATAAAACACATAGATAACCAGCATAATAGCAGCAGAAAATACTCATGAAAGTACACTCATATAGACGACATATAATCCAACAAAATTCTTAAAGAAATACAACGAGAAATAACCTTTCATTAATGATGTAAAATCCAAACTCGGGATGGGACTCCCACATTCCACCTAAATGTAGAATGGTTGAGACAAATCTCTCTTCAACCTTTCACCCCCATGTCATATTCCAATCATGAATGTGGTATCTCATAGAACACATCAATAAAAAACCATCGAGGGCTTCCAAATGCCATCCATCTCAACCCATCAAACAGTGATTCCACCTCACAATTGGACATCACAAAACCATCATCAGATTGGTCTCCATCGAAGCCTTCCAAGGCTTCCAGAGCATTTGTTCCATCGAAGGCTTCGAGTACTAGTAACTCAACCCACAACTTCCAATAGGCTTCTAAAGTGCTTGTCCAACCAAGGATTCCAAGACTAGTAACTCAACCCACAGCTACCAGTAGGCTTCCGGAGTGTTTGTCCAACCAAGGTTTCAAGGACTAGTAAATCAACCGACCAAGGGATTCCAAAGCATTTTTCCAACCAAGGCTTCTAGAGCGTTTTTCCAATGAGGACTTTGAGGAACTTATAACTCAACCCAAGCCAATGAAACATGAGAACCAACAAAAAATAAACAATGAAATTAAACCCACAATCACCATGGCTATCTAGGAAATGGCAAGGCTATGCAATCCACTGTCAATCCAGGCAATCCTCCATGCCAATAAGAGATCACAAACAATAAACCACATCCATGTGCCATGCATGCCAAAACTAGTGAAGGAAACATACATGCAACTCAGTACCTATAAACAAATTTGATGTAGTTGTTGATCCCTATGCCTTCTTGTTCTTTCTCACTCTTCCTTTGCCTTCTTGCTTCAAGAATCCAAGTATACCACACCCTCCAAGAGTGCTCCAAGAAAACTTTAAGTCTCCAAGAGTATGAGAGAGAGAGAATAATGAGGGAGCTCCAAAACTGAACTGGAAAAAGGTTACCAACTAATCCTCATAAACCTTTTTATGAGCGAGGCCTCTATTTTCTTCATTTTCCATTATTTTCCTTCATTTTCCACCTCACATGCAACTTGTGACCTTTCACCTCCATTTTCTCCTAATTTCCATTATTTTTATAAATATTTGTGCCAGAAATGCCATTTTTCCTTTACAAAGCCTTATCCATTGCATTTTCCAATTTACTTAGCCATAAACAATCACAAGTGATCCCCATCACTGGGATTCTACCCAACATTCATCTTGGAATAAGTGTCCCATCATCCGTGGTTATTATTTTGCCTTTATTTACTTTTATTACATGGAATTTTCACCAGGGTTCTACAAAACCCTCCCCCTTGGGGAACACCGTCCTTGGTGTTCAAAAACACCTATAACCACAAAATTGTTGTAAGAAAAATATATACTACCAATGGAGCTTTATAACTTAGCTTGAAGCAATATTTACAAAGATCACCCTACGGAAAGCAAACCAACATAACAACATAATAGCATGACATCATAATAACATACCGCAGAGTGGAGCTTCATAACAGAGCTTGTGGAAGTAATTACATCCATATACATATGTACAAAAACCAACATCATCAAAACATATATCAAAACATATAACAAAGCATATACCAAAACACCAAGCCAAAACTTCTTTGCCTCAACTGGAAAACAAGGAAGGATACAAATCCTGCATCTGATCCATCATATCGCATGTAGCTTCATCAGGACCAAAGTGCTTCCAGTGCACCTTAACTTGCTCAATTTCTTAGTTCATGAGCATGACCACCTTTTTCTACAATATACGCTGAGGCTCTGACTGGAATTCTCCATCTTGTTCCACCTGCAATACAGACCATTCAATCACATGATCAACATTCTTAACATAATTCTTAACCAAAAATACATGGAAAACATCATGGAACTTCGTTGTTGGAGGCAATACAAGTCGATAGGCTACTAGCCCAATCCTCTCAACGATATTGAAGGGTCCACAAAACTGTAGTGTCAGCTTGACACATGATCCAATTTGTAAGGAGCTCTTCTTCGATTTGATGCGCAAGTACATATGTTCCACAACCTGGAACTCCTTGAACAACCTGTTCCAATTTGAACAGATTTTATGCCTATCTTGTGTTGCCTTTATATTCTTCTTGATCACATGCATTTCTTGTTCCATGTCTGCCAACATATCTGGTCCAATCAGTACCTTGTTAACCGGATCACTCCAACTGATGGGAATGTTGCAAATCCACCCATATAATGCCTCAAAATGACTCATTCTCAAATATTATTAATACCCATTGTTGTATGCGAAGTTTACCAATGGAAGCTACTCTTCTCACTTTCGTTGCTGATGCATCACATACATCCTAAAAATGTCCTCCAATATCCTGTTGACCCTCTCTATTTGTCCATCTCTTTGCAGATGATAAGCCATACTGAAGGCCAACTCTATGCCCAAACTTGCAAATAACACCTTCCAAAACTTGGAAGTGAACTTCGCATCCCTGTCCGACACAATTGTCTTCAGAACATTATCTAATATGACCACATCTCAGATGAATTCCTGTGATACATTGCTAGCTAAAATTGTAGACTTCACCGGAATGAAATGTGAAACCTTCGTCAACCTGTCCACAATAACCATAGTGGAATCATGTTGTCTCACTGTATTCGGCAACCCTGTGATGAAGTCTATGGAAATAACTTCCCATTTCCACCTCGGAATCACAATCAGTTGTAGTAGTCCATCAGGATGCTTACATTCTTCTTTCACTCGCTGAAAATCAAAACATCTATCCACAAACTCTGCTACATCTCAATTCAAATTTGGCTAATAGTAAAATATCTTCACAACAGTTAATGTCTTTTGATAAACTGGGTTACCTGAGTAAGGTTTCTCATGAAACTCTCTCAAGATCACTTTCTTGAGCTCACTGTTTTTCGGTACAAATATCTTATTTTGGAACCTAACCAACCCATATGCTGTAAGAAAATAACCCATACCCTGTGCATCTTCACCTGTACATATACTTGTACCTGTACTTCCGCATGAACCTGTACCAGCATCCTACTGCAACCTATGCATAATCTCCATATATCTGATATCTTGCTAACCTGCCTCCAAGATCCTATTCTGTAAGTTTGTCCCATAGGAGCTCATAGGTGCTAAGTGATTTACCTCTACTGAGAGCATATTCCACCATATTCTCTTTACCTTTTATGTACCTTATCTCGAAATCAAACTCGTTGATCATGGGAAACCATCTAGCCTGTCGGGCATTCAGATTCGACTAGTCAAACAAATACATCAACACAATGTCATCACTCATAAGTAAAAACCTTCTACCAGGAAGATAGTGTCTCCACATCTTCAATGCATGTATGATCATTGCAAACTCCAAATCTTGTGTGGGGCAGTTATGTTCATGCTCATTTAGTTTTTGGGACTTATAGCATACCACTTGACCATCCTGCATAAGGACTCCACCAATTCCTCTCTTACGAGCATATTGGATACTATAAATTCTTTGTTCGGATCTAGAATCTATAGCACTGGTGCATGTTTCAACAACTTCTTGAGTTGCTCAAAGCTAGCCTCACACACCTGAGTGCATTCAAACTTCTTACCTTTCCTTTACATTGATGTGATAGGATAAGCAATCTACGAGAAGTTCCTAATGAACCTCCTATAGTAGCCTTCCAAACCCATGAAAGATCTCACCTCATCCACATTCTTAGGAGCTACCACTCCATGATGGGCCTTATCTTCTCTGGATCTATTGCAATTTCCTCCTTGGAGACAACATGCCCCAAGTAGTGTAACTTAGTTTGAAATAAACTACACTTGTTGAGCTTCACATACAACTAATTCTCTCTCAACAACCTCAACACTACTGCTAAATGCTCAGCATGTTCTCCCTCGTTTTAGAATTTACTAGTATATAATCAATGAACACAATACCAAACTTATCCAAATATGGACGCAACACACTATTCATCAAGGACATGAATGTAGCTAGAGCATTATTTAAGCCAAATGGAACAACAACAAACTCATAATGCCCATACCTAGTCCTGAATGTGGTCTTGTAAATTTCCCCCTCTTTGATACATGCTTTATAGTACCTAGATCTCAAGTCGGTCTTCGAGAACACTTATGCTCCCTTAAGTTGAACGAACTGGTCATCAATGGTTGGTAAAGGGTACCTATTCTTAATAGTCACTTTGTTCAACTTCCTGTAATCAATGCATAATCTGAGTGTTCCATCTTTATTCTTTACGAACAATACCGGTGTGCCCCATGGTGCTACACGTGGCCTTTTGTATCCCTTGTCCAACATTTCCTTTAGCTACAATTTTAACTCAACCAGCTCAGATGTGCTCATCCTATAAGGTGCTTTTGATGTTGGAGCTTCCCCTGACATGAACTCAATAGAAAAGTCTACCTCCCTATGAAGTGGAAACTTTGTAAATGCCTAAGGAAATACATCCTTGAACTGCTGTAAAACTGGGTACCTGATCAACACATCTATATCCTCAACTTATTTACCCTTATCACTAGAAATGTGCACTATAAATAACGTACACCCTTTCCTATGACAAGGCTTTTCTTGCATAGTTGTAACCATCCTAAATAATATGGCTTTCTTCTTACCCTATAAGACTCTTAGTTCTCCATTTTTATCAACACACTCAATGGCTTTATCATAATAGTCTACCTTGGTTCTATGAAGATACGGCCAGTTCATGCCAAACAACATATTATATGAACCTAATGGTAATAAATTCAAATGTGTTGTGATAGGCATACCATTCAAATAAAATCCACAATATCTTACCCAATGATGAACTCATTTCTTTGTACCTGTAGCCAACTGTACTAACCAAGACTTTTCATGCAATTCCCTACTAAAACCACACTTATCCACCAAGTAAGGACTAACATAGCTATAATTAGATGCAGGGTCAATCAAAATAGAAATAGCTTGATCAAAAATATTTATGTCCATTTCAATGATCGATGTCTGATGCTCTACCTATTTGTTATCCAATGTTGCATAGATATGTGGAATAGTCTAACCAACATCTCCAATAGTTTGTGCCTCCTACACACTATATATCTTAGGCCTACCACTCTATTACTTTGGACCATCTCTCTTGTGATGATCTCCTCCACAAGTCCAACATCGTACGGGCTCCTTATTATTTTCCTTAGATCAGTTTCCATGTACTTTGTCTGATGCATTGAACCCCTTATGTAGTACGACATTCTCCTTGTTACATGTATCCTAAGGCCTTGCTCTCTTTCTGTCCCATTTTCATTTGTTCTTTGCATTACTTCTCCAGTCTGTCTTAGTCTCGGTTATGTGCTTCAATTTTTCATAGAAATTCCTTAGCTTCCAAATGGCCTCCTCCAATAATCTAGGCTCATCGAACTCATTTCTATCTTTAAATACAAGCAGTAACCCACTAATGAACCTTTGAATATCCTTTTCCTCTGTGAGATAAGGGACATACCTCAACAACTCCATGAACCTGTTAGTGTACTCATCATCTATCATGGAACCCATCTTTAGCTCATAAAATTATTTTTCTCTGTCATCAAAGTATCTCCCTGACAAGTATTTCTTCTTCAATAGCCACTCAAAGTCACTCTAAGTAAAATCATACTCAGAATACATGTGACATTCTTCACATATTCCCACCAAATGTCTAATTTACCTTTGATACTGGATGTAGCCACTCTAGATTTCATGTTCTATGAATAGTCATGCAACCTGAAGAATTTCCTCATGCTAAGAAACCATGCCTCTACATCTTGCAGTTTCTTCATCTCTCCATCAAATGTTGGTGGATTTTCTTTATTAAACTCAAATGGTAAATATCCCCTATCACTCCTCCTGTAAGGATGATAACGATGACGATCGTGATGCCTATCTGAATCAAAACTAGAATAATACCTATGTTTATCCCCTCTCATATTCGAAGCATCCAACAATCTTCCATCTCTAATTGTGTCATCTATATATTAACTTTGACCACCATGCGACCAACTACCATATGCCCCATTAGTTCTATCCTCCTTCTCATATCTGATACGACATGGTCCTTGTCGTTACAAAATCTGATAAACTCTAAAGTATTACTGCATTTACCTCTCCTTGTTTCTCATGTGACTGAATGATTCTATCATTATCTGCCTTAGCACTCCTTATTTATTCCTTTAATCTTCTCAGTGTAATTACCAAATCAGAAGAGTTCCCAACACCGTACTGCTCTTCAGGTTCATAAGGAGAGTCTTTGTAGTCCACCATCTTCCTATCAATTTGATATTTCTTCCTGCAAGGTCTATCATGTCAGCTAAACTAAATCACAATAAACCAACGTACCTTAGTATAGCTTGGGGATGATACCTTGTCTGCAATATCAACAAATCAGTGTGATACATGTATAACATAATCATGACATCATATAGAAACATAAAACATAAGCATATGAACATGCAACCATAATTATAGCTAGGGTCCAATCATCAATGCATGACCTCAATAACAACACACTCCATGACTTCATGCATTACAACCACCATCATTACGTCACTATACACTTGACCACATGCAACCATGAACATGCATAAGAAATGCATAACCATCCACACATATGCATAAACACGTATGATCAAGCATGAATAAACAATACTTGAAATCAAACCTGCAAGAATGGTACATACAACCAAGCACACAAGAATGAAACCAATAAAGAAAGAATGTAACCAAGCATACTACAACAATACATGTAAGTGACATAAAACAACATGTAACCAGTCATACACTCACGATGTTGCATTCCACCACAACAACCTCAAGTTTCACATGATGAGATCACTACGAGCATGAACAACATCATGCAAATGCAACAAGTACATGGAATGCAAGTGTGAGAGACACACATGCAACTGACATGCATGCATGACAAACACATATCCCATCTAATCCGAGGGGTGAATCATGCTATGATACCACTCTATAACACCCTCCTCCCACATCTACCCAAGAAATCGTCCAGCCAGGGTAAACATGCGACGAGAGGCCACTATGATATGATTCGACATCCTACGTCATGTTAAGGAAGTAGAACCAATGGAAACACACCATACAAACATCAATCCTCAACTACATGACCCTCAGGAACCAATTTGCGTCCCACTGAAATTTTGGACAACTCAAGCCTCAGTTGCTCCCATGCTATGGGCATGAGGATGACAAAAAACAAAAATTCGCTCTCATAGGCTTGCCTGCTAGCGACAAGGGACCAAAAATGTTAGTGCTACGCTAGTGACTCTGAGATTTGGTACATTTTTTTAGGCCTAGAGCCCATGTCACTTCCAAGAATTGAAGGATCTCTTCAGATTAGTAAAATAACATGGAAATGATAGTACTAAAGTAAATACTTCTTGAAGACTTTGACTGGACCCCTACTAGCCACGATAGGAATTTCGTCAAACATATGGAAAATTTGTAATCTACATGTGTAATTAACAGTTATGAGCATAGGGGTCTCATACTTAGCTAAGAATTGTTAAGAACCATTGATGCCTCAACACATCAATTGCCATTCCATCCATTAGGTCATAGATATATTTATAATTCAATTACAAGTAAAAACATGATGAGAGTGATGACAACTAAGCTGCTTTGATACGACAAAGCTGCATCTTTACAAAATTAGTGCGTGGACCTGTGGGTTATGGGCCCACGTATACATTGGAAGCAGATAATCAGCAGAATCACAAAGAAACCCGACCAATCACCATCGGTCCTTTTATGGTCGTTTAAGACTGAAACCCAAATAAATGTTAACCCTCTTTGATAACATACAGGGTCTGCCCAGCATGTTAACCCATACGCACATTCAAGCACGATTACTATCCGATCGCTTAACCAATGAATGGTCTCGATGGTCGGAACTGAAAGAGGCTTTAAGCCCATTGTATAAAACCTTATCACGTCCATTTTTCGAATTAAGTCCCATGCATTTCCTGACGCGATATGTGTTTGATTGCCATTAAACGGATGATCCGATCCTTCAGAACCTTAAACTCTTTTAAATGATTTTCTCGGGTCCATTAGCCGAGGTAACTTGCTTGCAAGTTTCCGTGTGATCACCATGGATCTGTTCCCATCGGATGGCTATGATGTTTCCTTCGGATTCCTCTTCTACCATTATTATCCGTCAATCTGACCGATCCAACGGTTTCTGTTGTGCTGCTCAATCAACTCCAGTTTCGATTGAACACCTCTCCTCCGTTGACCAGTTCTCTAATCCAACAATTATCGTGTAGTTGCTTATTGGTGGAATTCACATTTAACACACAAATTACTCTACCATACTTTATCTAAGGCACTCACATTTCTCCATACAACAGCTCACTCTATGATTTCGTATTATCATTGGATCGCCATTGATCCTTATAGTGATCGATGGTCGATAAATAAACCTGTAACATTGCATACATCTAAATTATAGGTAACCAATACACAGACACACAAAATCCAAACTACACGCAGATGTATAATAACACTCATATTTCAATTATGTATATAACTCAATTACAGGCTAAGGCCTCACGGCCTTAGTCACAAATTGCCCTGTGACTACATTGTATCCTTATCTCTTTCTTTCACACAACATAGACTCTTTTATATAGGAAATTACAAAAGCGTGGATCATATAATATCCATGATTTTCTCCTACAAATCACTTAAATCTCTCTATTAGCATACATGGCAGATAATTACATTTAATTAAGCCTTCTAGAGACTTATCAATTCCATCAATTTAGCTCTGTTTAAACAGAATTTGCCCCGGTTTACAAATATTGTCCACGTTTACTCTTTCATAGCCTTGAATTTGAATTTTGATTAAGCGTGGTCAGATGCTCTTGCATCAGAGAGCCACACATGGATGCTATCATAAAACACATACATAACCAACTTACTAGCAACATAAAATACTCATGAGAGTACAATCATATAGACCACATATAATCCATCAAAATGGTCATAGAAATACAGTGAGAAATAACCATTCCTTAATGATGCAAAATCCAAACCCAGGATAGGACTTCCACATTCCACTCGACCGTAGAACAGCTAAGCAAAATCTCTCTTCAACCATTCACCCCCATGCCATATTCGAAGCATGATTATGGGATCTCATAGAAAACATAAATAAAAATTCATCCACGGCTTCTAGAGGCCATCCACATCAACCCATCAAAAAATGATTCAACCTCACGGTCGGACATCAAAAAACCATCATCAGATTGGTCACTATCCAAGCCTTTGAGGGCTTCAAAAGCATTTGCTCCAACCAAGGCTTCATGGACTAGTAACTCAACCCACATCTACCGTCGGGCTTCGAGAGTGTTTTTCCAACCAAGACTTCCAATACTAGTAACTCAAGCCACTGAGGGCTTCCAAATATTTTTTCCAACCAAGGCTTCTAGGACTAGTAACTCAACCCAAGTTGTTACAAGGCTTTCAAAGTGTTTGTCCAACTAGGGCTTCTAGAAACTAATAACTCAACCCAAGCTAAGGAAACATGAGAACCAACCAAAAATATACATTGAAAGTAAACCCACAATCACCATGGCTATCCACGAAATGGCAAGTCTAGGTAATCCACTATCAATCTAGGCAATCCTCCTTGAAAATGACAGATCACAACCAAGAAACCCCATGCATGTGCCATGCATGCCAAAACTAGTGAAGGAAACATACATGCAATTGAGTACCTGCAAGAAAATCTGATGTAGTTGTCTATCCCAATGCCTTCTTGCACCTTCCTGCTCTTCCTTTACCTTCTTGCTCCAAGAATCTAAGTATGCCACACCCACCAAGAGTGCTCCAAGAAAACGCTAAGTCTCCAACAGTATGAGAGAGAGAGAGAATAATGAGAGAGCTCTAAAACTGAACTAACAAAAGGTTACCAGATGATCCTTAGAAGCCTTTTTATGGGTGAGGCCACTATTTTCTTAATTTTCCATTATTTTCCTTCATTTTCATCCTCACATGCAACCTGTGACCTTTCACCTCCCTTTTCTCCTAATTTCCATTATTTTCATAAATAATTGTGTCAAAAATGCCATTTTTCCTTTCCAAATCCCTAGTCATTTCTTTTGCCAATTTTCATAGCCATAAAAAATCACAAGTGATCCCCATCACTAGGATTCTTCCCAACATTCAGCTTGTAATAAGTGTCCCATCATCTGTGTTTATTATTTTGCCTTTATTTACTTTTATTACATGGAATTTTCAACAGGTTGTTACAGAAATAAAACTGCATATTCCATTCTTTATGGAACTGCATTTGGTTATTCTCTTCCTAGTTTTTCCATTCAACTATTAACAACATCCATTGCATGTGAAATATTTTGTCTGGTACATACCATGGCATTGAACAACCTTCCTATTGCATTTGCATATGGTACATAAGTCATATAATCCTTTTCTTCAACACTAATATGACATAAACATAAAGAAAAATTAAAGTTCCTAGCCATCAACGACTCTAAAACATTGATCTCATCCATTATTTTTCTTGTAACATGCATAATGTCATCATTTAACATGAGGATGATGAGTATAACATTCAAATTGTTGAGGTAAAAGGAATGGTTATCTTCACTTCTAGTATAATTTTGACTGATCATGAGGAAATTAAACTCATTATGCCATTTTCTATGGTACTAATTCATGATGTACAATGATTTATGTTATATAAAAGTAATTTTGAGAGGAGGGAGAGGGATGATTCAGTATTACGAGAATATTATTAAAAAAAAATCAATTCAAAAATTATTCAAAAATTCACTTCAAAAAATATAAAAATAACATGCACATGAAAAACAAAAGCAAACATCACATATAGACACTTGGATTTTTGGTGGAAAACCCCCCTCCAGGGACAAAATCCACCGAACTGTTTGTTGTTTCTTCTTATTATCTACTTCTTCAAAATATTCTCATTTACATTTCATCAACTAGCCACCACTAGCAATGGAGAACCCATCCCCTGAATGAATTGATAAATGTTAGCCACAACCAAATTAGAGCACCCACTCCTACAATAGATAATCAACATGCACTTAGCTTGATGCCCCCACTCCAAGTACAAAAATTCTTCTACAAGAAAATATGATTCAAAACTGAAAAATACAACTGCATAAATAAGAGTAGTAATAAATGATCACACTCATGTAGTCATAATTTGATAGACCAAATGAGAGAAAAATTCGCTCCACACAAACTCTTCAAATGGATCTTCAATATCTGCTCACAAATATGAGACACTGCTCAAGAATAATCTCTGAAGCAAACTTCAATTTTGATAATTTTGAACTCGCTAAAAAGCTCACTAGTTGTGCACTTGCAATTCATACACAATCACTCACTCACAATACTAGAGAACGAACCAAATTAAGAACCTTTCTCCACATATTTGTAATATCTAAGATCAATTAATTCTTCAGGTAATGGAGCTCACCCAAAACATGTTCACATGCTTCAGATTTCACTAAATCAAGCCACTCATTCCACTAGTGTTTTGATAATTTAAACTTTGATCGCCTTCTTGATGACCCATGACTTGTCTCGATCGTCTTCTGGAAAATTCCAACAATAGACTTTGACAAAATTAATTTAATTCCAAATAAGAGCATGAAATATCAAGATTTTTTCATGTTTCTCTCTAGATGCATGGACAACACTGAGTAAATCTAACTAGTCGCTCACACAACACATCCAACCAGTGACTGGAAAGTTTTAGTTGCACCCATAAGAATTTATCCATACGAATGGGGCTGAGCATAAGGGAAAGCAAGGGTTCTTGTACTCAAATTTGCAACATAATGTTAGGGGATTGATATGACCTGTAAACCATCCTTCCAAGCCCAACTTGCCATCAGGAAACCAACTGCATCACTTCAAGAAGATTCCAACACACATCATCAACTAGACCTCTAGCAATCATGTAGCTCAGCTTCACATGAGGCCTTATTACATCATGACACCTCTCCTATAGAGCTTCTAAAACTATGGAAACATTTTACATCAGCATGAAAATTCTCAATAAGCATACAACATACTCAAGATGATACATATAGACTCATGAATACACAACTTCAACATGTGACATCAATGGAAACAAAAACATTCCAACAAACCCCCTCTTTGCCAATGATGTCAACTTGTAGCTTCTGAAAAATAAATATGACATTTACATACAAAAATTTGAAGTTGAGCACATACAAAACTCACTCTCTCTCCCCCTTTTAAATAAATGGCAAGGGGTTTTACATGGTAAGAGAAAATACATAACAACAATGTGATACATAGGAAAAAATGAAGTACTCCCCCTAAAGAGGTGCAACAAATACCCCCCATGAGCTATTAAACATTCTCCCCCTGAATATATATGAGGCCACACCATCTTGAAGAAGTAATATACATGAAGAAGAAATCCATCATTAAATGAAGCAAGAATAAGCAAGCAAACAATTCAGAATGCGTTGAAAAGCAATCAAATAACTAATCACCACCCATTCTCCTAACTTTGTAGTTGAAAGTGCTCTTGGTGGCATCCATATGACAACAACTAACTACATGAAAAACTCCTCAATGCCTTCGAAAAGGCACAACACCCATTTTCTCTCTAAGATATTCAAATTGCTCCCTTGGAAGTGACTTGGTGAAGATATATGCAATTTGTTCATTTGAAGCAATATATTCCAACTTTTCAAATTTGTTGACCACTTGTTCTCTTATAAAATGATATTTGAATGGTATGTGCTTCGTATGTGCTTGGTATTGGAATGAAGAGCCATATTTTTTGAGATGCTTATTGCACTTGTGTTGTCTACCATAATGGGAAGAGGCTCTTCATACTCAACATGCATGTGTTGAAGAGTTTGATTCATGCATAAAATGTGTGTGCAATAAGTGGTTGCTGCTATATATTCAGTTTCAATAGCAGACAAAGAGATAGAACTTTATTTCCTACTTTCCCAAGAGACCAAACAATATCCCAAAAAGTGATTTTCTCCTAAAGTACTTTTCCTATCATCAATACTACCAGCCCAATAAACATTAGTAAGAGTAATCAAATTGAAATGTTTATCTTTGGTATACCATAATCCATAGTCAAGAGTGCCTCGAAAGTACTTGAAGATCATATTTACAACATTAAGACGAGTCTACTTGGCATTAGCTTGAAATCTTGAGACCAGTCCTACAACTTACATAATATTAGGTATAGAAGTAGTTAGATACAATAAGTTGATAATCATGGAATGATAAATGGACTAATTTACTTCTGGTGATTCATCATCTTTGCTCAGTTTACAACCGGTTACCATAAGAGTGCATACTGGTTTACAATATTCCATGTCAAATTGTTTTAATTTCTTTCTAAGATAATTTGATTGAGAAATGATAATTCCTTTATAATGTTGAATAACTTGAAAACCAAGAAGGAAAGTAAGCTCACCCAACATTTAAATCTCAAATTCGTTTTTCATTTCTTGTGCAAACTTTTGGCCCATATTCTCTAAATCTCTCTAAAAAATAATATCATCTACATACACAAATTATTAGAAAATAATCACCTTCAAATTTGATAAATTAATGTCAGTGGATCCTTTTTCGAATCCTTCTTGTTGTAAATGTTTGTCTAGCTTTGCATACCATTCTCTTGGAGCTTCTTTCAAGCCATAAAGATTATTTTTCAACCTGCACACTAGATTCTCATCATCACCCATAAGAAACCTTCACGCTGCTCTATTGGTTTACAATATTCCATGCCAAATTGTTTTAATTTCTTTCTAAGATAATTTTATTGAGAAATGATAATTCCTTTATAATATTGAATAACTTGGAAACCAGGAAAGGAAGTAATCTCACCCAACATTGAAATCTCAAATTATTTTTTAATTTCTTGTGCAAAATTTTGGCCCATGTTCTCCAAATCCCTCTGAAAAATAATATCATCTACATACACAGAAATTATTAGAAAATAATCACCTTCAAATTTGATATATAAATTGATGTTTTTGGATCCTTTTTCGAAGCCTTGTTCTTGTAAATGTTTGTCTAGCTTTGCATACCATTCTCTTGGAGCTTGTTTCAAGCCATAAAGAGCCTTTTTCAACCTGCACACTAGATTTTCATTATCACCCAATAAGAAACCTTCAGGCTGATCTATATAAACTTCCTCTTCTAGATCACCATTCAAGAAACATGATTTTACATCCATTTGATAAACATTAATTTTCTTGTAGCATGCAAAGGCTAAAAACATTCTTGTAGCAGCTAATTTAGCTACAGGTACACAATTTTCATTAAAATAAATACCTTCTAGCTAAGTATACGATTTGCACACAAGTATTTCCTTGTTCCTTACAACTTTACCTTCTTCATCTAGCTTGTTCTTGAACACCCACTTGGTTCCAATTATGTTTTTATCCTTTGGCCTTGGCACAAAATCCCAAGTATTGTTCTTCTCAGTCTGATCTAGTTCTTCGTTGATTTCTATGACCAAAAGTTGATCTTCTCTAGCCTCATTGAAGCTTTTGGGCTCTATTTGAGACAATAATATAAAATTTGCTTGTAACCCTCTCCTCCCACATCTACCCAAGTAATTGACCAGCCAGTGTAAACATGTGATGAGAAGTTACTATGATATGATTTGACTCCCTATGTGTTAGTTAAGGAAGTGGAACCAGCAGAAAACATCACACAAACCTTCCACATCAGTAACATAACTCCAAGATCCATCCCAACCACTAAGGTAACCAACCCTTGAGACCAACTAAAGTTTTAGTGCATCAAACCCCTAGGCGCTCCCTTGATATAGTCAAGGGTGCATCTCGAAGGCTCTAGAATCTCTCACAACAAGGGAAGGGTGCTTCTAGGGATTTTTTTCCCCAAAATTGTGCCTGTGACTATGGGATTTGTGCCTCCTTTCAGGCCCAAAGCCCAAGTCACTGCCCAAAATGCAATGACATCTTCAAAAATTGAATTTCATAGTAGAACAAAGATACATTTGCCAAAAACATCAAAAAGGACTAGACTTGACCCCTATTAGCCATGACACACATTTCGTCAAACATATCACAACTATGAAATCTATAGGTCTTAACAACAAAAATGAGCATACGGGTCTCATTCTTCAAATCTTCCATGTTGTCTTTCATTTTTTTTCTATATCATCCTTCAAAACTTCCATGTTTTCTTTCATTTTTTTCTTCTATATCATCCTTCAAACCTTCCATGTATGATTTTAAACTATTCTTCAAACCATACATCTTAGCTTCCATTTCATTTTTGGTTACTCTTTGTGAGAGTGAAATTTGTTGCACTTGGTCTTGTAATTTTGATATATAATGTTTCATTTCTTCCTCTTCTTCATGCATCATAGTAGAGATTTCTAGTTTCGTACTAGGTGTTTCATTTTCTTTCTTCGAGGCACTTTCAAATCAAACAATGATATTTACACTTCACTATGCCCTTTGAATCACTTCAAACTAATTTTTCAAACAAACGTAATGCAATTTAAAAAAATATACACATCATTTTTTTGCTTTAAGAATATTGATCTTGAAACGATTGTAAATTTGCAATTTTAGATCTCCAAGTTCTAAAATTTCTTGATGTGGTAGCTCTCTGAGTGCTCTTTCCAACCCCATAAGTCTGATTGAGGTTGGATTATTCAAGAAAGAGTTACGCCAAATCTCCCATAATGACCTGATTATGGACTGGTTCAGTAGAACAAAATTGTACGATATGCCACGTGTCATTATTTCAAAATTTGGCCCTGAAATTGCTACACATAAAATCATTGTCTGTGCACTTTCAACTACTTTTATAGAATTCTAATATGATGCCTGAAACAAAATTTATGAAAATTTCCCTAGCTCATGTGTTTGAGGGAAAATTCTAGAGCCCACAACAGCCTTAACTTCCTCAGAGCATATCTAAGAAAATATAGGAAAAAATGCTCTGAAATTTCCATACAAAGTTCTGTGAGATTTTGGCTCCATGTGGTAAATTATAGCAAAAATTCCAAGATGGCATGTTTGAAGAAGTGAAACCCAAGGATCCAAAGCTCTAATGCTAAATCTTATGCAACCAACTCACAAATAGATAGATCAGTGGCTTAAAAATTATCATCTTCGAGGGGGAAACCTCCTTTACATTATATAAAAATGAACAATTCTTTGATGATTCAAATGGCAAAACCTCTTTTCTATATATAGGAGTCTAAGAGGTCACAATATAATCAGAGCCGACATAACAATAATAATGTAGGGGCACAACAATAACAATAGTGGGCTTCTATGGGGCACAATAATAACAATATGGGGTCTACATGGGCACAACAATAACAATTAGGGCGCTACACTGACAATAATAATGAGGGAATACACTAGTATTATAGGGTCCTAACAAATTGGAATTATGAGATGGCCCCATGGAGAAAATTTCCATGGCACTATGATATGCAAAGAAACATTGTTGAAATTCATTGACTCCTTCTTGAAGGATTAATCCTCTGCGTATCAAATTTTAGTAAAGCCATAGCTTGTGGTCATAGAATCTGTGTATGACCATGGGGAAAACGAGTATCATCTCATGTTCTTCTTTTTCAAGCTCAAACAAAACTTTGCACTCCCACACATGTTCCAAATATATATATATATATATATATATATATATATATATATATATATATATATATATATATATATATATATATATATATATAGATATATATAGGTGCAAAGTTTTTAGTGTGAAAGCATATGAACAATGTGGAGGATAACAATGCAAAGGATGGCTCATTGTGTGGAGATTCAAAGAAGTATAGATGCTTCTCACTTCATATTAAGTATCTTAATTAAAACAACTAATAATTATGAGCAAGCAGCAAAACAGTGAGCGATTAATAACAAATGAATGCCAAAATGACTAGTTGTACATAGGAAGTTGTACAGATGTGAAGGGAGATGTGTGGTATGTAGAGATAGGAATAACAACATGTTATGAAAGTTGAAAACATTCTCAAATAAGGATGAAATGTGGACCTCACGCTAACGATATGTCTTAATAAATCAATTCTTAAAAATAAAAATGACGTGTTGGGATTTTCATGGGTTACAAAAATCCTTTATTTAGTTTTTATACATCTTTTGCAATCAAGAATAAGGTTTTACTAATATCATGTGGTTTCTTTATTCATAAGTTAAAATTTTAAATATTTGTTTGGTTAATAGGAATTTGTTGGAATAATAAGTCTGAGTTATGTAGTTTGCCAAATTTAAGGGGTTTAAATATTGTCACAATGTTTAATTATTTTCCCATTTTAAAACTCATTTTAAACAAGGATTTCTTGGAAAATTACTCCCTCCCACTCAAGTTAAAAATTATGGTTTGAGGCCCCCGATCGGGGTGTGGCAGGGGAGAAAGGGAGATGCAAAAAGAGGTGGACTAGAGGGGATGGGAGGTAGAGGTGTCAGAAGCCAACCACCTAGGCCCAATGGCAGACATGGCATTTGGGATGTGGGAGGAGGAGATGACAGGTGGGGCAGCACGCAGGACAAGGTAAGGCAGAGGATGGCACTGAGAAAGTATAGGTGTGGCTGAGGATGGAAGAGAGTGATAAAGGATTGGGGGCAAGTGAGAGGGCGTCCATAATAGAGATGGAAAGTGGCACGATGGCAAAAATAAACCCATGGCAGGAGTAGTTGGAGGCATGAGTGAAGTAGTGGGAGGCAGTGATGGAAGGGTCAGGGGAACCTCATTCCGAGGAAATGGAATGAAAGAATGAGTGGCAAGGGGATGAAGAGGGCACGTGGGGGGCCGAAAGGATGCAAGGTGGGGAAGATTGACAAAACAACAAGAGGAAAAGGCAAACGGGACAGGAGGTGGTTCCATGCGAATGGATAAGGCGAAAGAACGAGAAGCGGAAGGTGGTGGACGTAGGCTAGAGGACGTCGGGAGGATAACGAGCTTCGTCACAAAACATTGGTATGTTAGTTCAGTAGCCTTTCTCGCTAGCATTGAAAAAATGATTATTTCAGAGGAATTCGGGGAGGGGGATGTGGAATGTGAAGGCTCAGAATGAGTCAAGACCTAGGCTACCTGGGATTCTAACCCGACCGAATGGAGAGTCTATTCCTGGAATGTTGCTCGAGAGAGGGGGTTCGGTAAATTTATATTGTATCTCCTGGTAGATGAGAAGAGAGGGAATGAGGCAAGATGGGATGAAATTTGGATTTATTTAATGGAGGGCATAGGAAGCATGTAGTTTCGACTAGGTGGTACCGGGGGCATGGAAAGGAAGAGATAAGTATCAGAGGAAGGGAGGATGGAATCACCATAACCAAAGCAACAATGTTGTGGCTAGCCTTGCTCGATTCGAAGCCGAACCTGACTGTCGAATGCGAGACTAAGGGATAACCAGGGGAAAAATTTGAGCAAGGATACTTGAGAGGAGAGTGTCCTAGACCAGAAACTTAAATATGACCTTGAATACTGCTAAGGGAACCAAAATCTGGGACTCTTGCAGAATCATAAAGGCTGACTCGCATGCTCTGGTTTGCTAGGGAGGGATCAGACAGAGAGGAGAGGGATCGAGAGGGCAAAGCCTATTAGTCCAAGAGTAGGTGGGGGGGAACTGGGAGAGAAGGAGGGCAAACCCAAGTCGCCAAGCTTGGAGCGAGTGGCCAAGCCGGGGGCAAAGAAAATTATGATCACTCTGTGTAAATGTATTGAGATTAATAATGAAATTTCTTTTGTTAATGTTTTAGGTATTAAAATAATCAGGGTGCAGCATAGCCTAGAGGCCTGGATGCTACATCATGCTCCAGTAAAAAACTGAATTTGGAGAGATACTCGGGAAAAGCAAAATAATGGAGGGACAAAGACAGTATGGAAAAAGAAGGAAAAGAGGTGGCTAAAAGTGGAACCAGAGGAACAGGAAAGGCAGGGAAAAGGACCATGGGGGGCGGGGAAGCAACCTCCAATAGAGGTCCTAACAAAAGAGGAAAAAAGTCTGAAAAGGAGCACATGTAGAATTTCATTAACACATACATGGCCAACAATCTGCTAGAGGTAAGATCTCAAATTGGAGAGTGGGAGAGAGAGCTTAATGACAGCATAACCAATCAGGATATAGAGACAGAAGAATGGGAAGCTATTGTGAAAGATCTGGGGAACACTAAAGGCTGACATACACTGTTTTGGGAAACACTCCAACAACACTGGGTTATGAAGAACATAATAGCCCGAGCAATGACGCTAAACAAGGAACATGAGGTACAGGAGGAGGCGAGAACAACGGAGCCCAACATGAAGGATCTTAATAGAGAAATCATTGCAGTTAATATAAAAGTGTACCGAAATAATCCCACATTGAACAAGATAGAGCAAAGTATATAGGATATGAAGAGAACTGAGATTCCAGGGTCTAGTGCGAAAGACCCAGCCTTGGTGGACTCCTCGGATGAGTGAAACAGGCTTCTAATCATAATTTTGTTATATGTTGATTAGCCTTTACTTTTCTAAGTTGAAGTTAATAATAGATAGAACAACAAATGTTGCTTGGATGGTGTAGAAAGACTTATTTAAATTTTGGACATCACTTAACACAGACAGGTCATCAACCTGGTCTCTTACGGGCAGGTTGAGGCCACCTGCACTTACTATTAAAGACATGTTTGTGGTCTAATAATATTAATAGAGAAAGTACTACCAAGTTTACAAAAAAAAAAAAATTATGATTTTAGAAAAAATGGTGGTCAATAAAAAAATTAAATTCTATAGTATCACTTTGGTAGGAACTAATAAATTAAGTTTGTGAAATGGATAAATTAATTTCTTTCCTACGCACAAAGACTTGCATAAATTTTGGACGATAGTAATCACTAATAAATCTACACATTTACAATTTTACTCCTACGTGAGTGTGTATCCTGTAGGACTCTCTATACACGGATTTGACTATTAAAATTCACAAAATATACATATTGTGCCACTCTCTAGATTTGAACTTGTAATTTCTAGACATGAGATTATAAATTCTGAGGATATCCCAAAATCTTACCAACCTCACTACTGTATTTCTGACTCAGAATATTCTTGAAATATATAATCCTAATATATCCAATAATAATCTCTTAGAAAAATATTCTTAACCATTTTAAATATAATTTTCCAATTATACCAAAATATTTAGAAAAAAAACTTTAAAAAACACCCAACTAAAAAAACAACACCCTTCTTATTGAATTTCCCAATTCCACGAAAATATTTTAAAAATTCCAAAAAGCGAATTCGTTAAACTAGGGCATACTATGCTCCAGATTTGGTACATCTGACTTATTCTAAGAAATACGGAATCCAAATCCCTCAGAATCAAACAACGCGCCCTTACCATAAACAAGGTACCTAATCCTCAAAGAAACCAACACAAGTCTACACGTTTCGCACAGATCCAAAACAATCAACATATTTATTTCAAGGAAAGTGATTTGACTATGAATTATTTGATGAGAATAAAACATAAAAGTATCTTACATTCAATCCTGAAGTCTACTTATTAATTTCTACATGTGAATTCTACCTATTTGTTTCTATATATTTACTGATTGGACGAGCCATAATGCAACAAAAACAGTGAAATTTCAATTTTAGATATCATTGAAGTCTACTCATTAATTTCTATTAGAACTTGAAGAGTCACAAAGTGAGCTTGTTTATTTCAGTACCTATCACCATTATTTATACGTCCATGAGCTAGAGAATCAACTGTGATCTCCACCGACTTCGACTGACTATTAATTACCTGACTCACTAATACTAAACTCGTCGTCATATGAACAAGGTTTGTCGTCACATGAACCATCACGGACGGCGTCATTATTAATACTCTAACATGTCCCCTTAATCATAAACTAAACTTTAATGTGCATGTTGGTCTCAGTCTTAGCTAAGGCTTACAACAATACATAAAGAAAATTGATAACAGGGCTTTCATTTTTGCCTTCTTGCTAAAGTATAAAGATGTTACTTTTTCTTGAATGGGATCTCTTATTCGGCAGCCCTAGAGTGCTCAATATGGCTCCACCTAACAGAGATGGTGTGCTCCTCCAGTCGAGCTTCAAATGGTGACATAGACTCCTCTTTACTGATAATCGAGTGCACTAACAACAATGATCAAAGATACATACTTTACCAAACATGAAAATTCACACATACCTTCACGCTCGGCACAACGTTCTCAAGCTTCAACTCCACTTGGACAACAACTCCACACAACAGCGGGTGGCTTCAAAGGGCCACTTTATGGTAACACAATGTAGCCACACTAATGCGGCTCACAACAACAACTAAAGCCATGATTGGCTCCTTCAATTCACATAAAAACAATGCACGCCAAACATAGGTCTCCTCTCACCATTGAGCAGCTCTCCCTCATCTTCATTCCAAAGTAGATTGTCATCTTCTCACGAACATGTCAAATGCACTTCTTCAATCAGTGAATAAGAAGGGCTCTCCAATCCACACACCATACTCAACGTCCAGGCTGCAGAAGACTCCTTACTACGCTTGACACCAATCTTCACACCAACACTTAAAAATAGGGATAGACCTCCCATAATCGCACAACGACTCTACCCACAAATCTCCAAAAACAAGACACCGAAGGGAAAACCTAACGAGTGTTGTCATGGTTCTTTATTTTTAGTCTCCTGGTGACATATCAACTCTCAACTCTCTTAGATCTGTTGAAAATTTTTGTTAATTTCAAACACAAAAGAAATTTCACAGAGAATAATGCTTTGTCTTTAATTTAGGATCTTAATCATAACAAAAAAAAACTGTTACAAAATAGTCTTCCTCTACTCAGAGGGATTACAAACAGGAATGCTTCAGTTCCACAAAAGAAGTTTTTCAGCACTGCTGTGCATTACCTCTTATCAATCTTAGAGTACAAAAACAGAACTGTTGTTCTTTTTCTTTCTACATACTCTAAAAAAAAACAGATCTACTGTTTGCTGTATTTATAAGAAAATAAATGTTTGAGTTAAACTATAAACTAATCAAAATATCTACTGATGTTTATCTGTGTATTTATTGCAGAAGAGGCGGTGATGCTTTTCAAGACGACAGTCTGTAGGGGAATTAAATTCTGAATTTAATACGTATTTATTTCTCAAAATATCAGAAGACTTTTGCTGCTTTGAACAGACTGAAAATATCCTATTTGAATTTAGAACAACATCGCAAAGGATGTGTTGCCGCTTCCATAACTATTTGAAACATGCGATTTGCGATATGTCGATCGCAATATGGCCTGATACCTCCGATCACATATATTATAACATATGCTTAAGATGCATAAAAACATGAAACGAGCCACTGGCGGACCCGAAATAATATTAAACAAGATTTTAAATACCCATCGGGTCCGGGTTATCGGGTCGCAACTTATATCATGGTAAAGCCTGCCTGTTTGGTTATTGCCGATAGCGATACACCGATAGGGATATCGGTGATCGCTCATCGAAACACAAAAAATCCATTTATAAGTTCTCCGCTGCCACTTTGCCGATGCAATATCGGTGATTGGTCATCGGCTGAATTGCTCCAAGCTGAATCGCTCTCCCGATGCGCTGTTGAAATTATACTTTCAACACTCCCCTTTAATTTCAACTGTTGGGCATTCAATCATACCCAAGCATTTCCTCAAGTGATCAAAACTTTTCTTTCCCAATGGTTTTGTCAAGATGTCAGCTAGCTGATCCTCTGTTCTATAGTGCTGCAAAACAATCTCACCATTGTTAACCAATTCACGTATGAAATGAAATTTGGTGTCTATATGCTTTGTCCTTTTATGAAAAACAGAATTTTTAGACAATGCTATTACTGAGCTATTGTCACAGTAAATGGTTGTGCCCCTTTCTTGTTCATGACACAAATCTCTGAGAACTCTTCTCACCCACACTGCTTAGCATGCTGCCGCTATTGCTGCCACATACTCTACCTCTGCTGTTGGCAAAGCCACAACTGGTTGCTTCTTGGAAGCCCATGAGATGGCTCCTGATCCCATATGAAACACATATCCCGATGTGCTTTTCCTATCATCAACACTTCTAGCCCAATCACTGTCAGTGTATCCTGTCAACATGAAACTTTCAGAAGAGGAGTATAAAATACAAAACCCCTTCATTCCATTCACATACCTTAGAATCCTCTTGGCTACCTGCCAATGAGTCTCTTTCGGTCTTTCCATAAATTCTGGAGATTAAACTCACAGCGTGCATAATGTCTGGCCTAGTTGCAGTCAAGTACATAAGGCTGCCAACTATGCTCTTGTACAATTTTGGATCAAAATCTTTGTTGCTGTCTTCTTTGGTCAATTTCAACCCCATTACTATTGGAGTCACAGCTGCCTTGCTGTTCTGCATGTTAAATCTCTTCAACACTGCTTCTACATATTTATCTTGAGAAATGAAAATACCATTTTCACTTTGGTCTACTTCAATTCCAATAAAATATCTTAAGAACCCCAAATCAGTCATTTCAAATTCATTTTTCATGACTGCTTTAAAATCAGCAATGAGAGAAGCATCATTGCTTGTAAAAATCAAATCATCTACATATAAAACAACAATAATAATCTTACCGTCATTCTCCTTTAGGTAGAGTGTGGGTTCACCATCACACTTATCAAATCCATTCTCAATCAGATAAGCATCTATTCTGCTGTACCATGCTCTTGGAGCTTTCTTCAGCCCATAAAGAGCCTTCTTCAGTTTGCAAACTTTATGCTCTTGGCCATCAACTTCATAGCCTGGAGGTTGTTCAACGTACACCTCTTCTTTTAACACTCCATTCAGGAATGTAGATTTAACATCCATCTGATAAATATTCCATTTGTGTTGTGTTGCAATAGACAACACTATTCTGACTGTTTCCATCCTTGCTACTAGTGCAAAGGTTTCATCATAGTCTTTGCCTTGTTGCTTCTTGTAGCCTTTCACAACAAGTCTTGCTTTGTGCCTGTCAATCTTGCCTTCAACATTTTTTTTGGTCTTATAGACCCACTTAACTCCAATGGCATCTTTGCCTTCAGGGAGGTCCACTAACTCCCATGTTTTACTCTTTTCAATTGTACCAATTTCTTCATTCATTGCTTCAATCCATTTATCTTCATTTACGGCATCTTCAAAATGAATTGGGTCATCAACATGACAATACAAATCGAATAATGAATTCAGACCGGTATTGTTACTTACCTCTCCTTGTTCATAAATCTGATTCAGATTTCTGAATCTTGGTCTTCTTGGTGTGTTTGAAGTTCCATCCGAACTTGAGGGTATTTCTGATCCCTGTGGTGTGCTTGAAGAAGCACTTCCTTGACTTCTTAAGGCTGTTTGAATTCCAGCTTGTGGTGTGGTTTGTTGTACTTGCTGTGGTGGAGGAGGAGCCACCAAGGAAGGATTATTTGTTGTTGTCCCTTCCTCTTCTTCTTCATGAGACACAATTGTCTTCACATTCACTGTCTTTCTAGGCTTCCATCCCAAGCTTCATCTTCAATGAACTGCACATCCCTGCTTACTATTAATTTCTTAGTGGATGGATTATAGAGTTTGTATGCTTTTGAATCTTCACAATAGCCAACAAACACACACTTCTCCCCCTTACTATCAAGCTTTCTCCTTAGCTGATTTGGTACATGTGCATAAGCTACACAATCAAATACTCTCATGTGAGTGACAGTTTGCTTTTGACCACTTCATGCTTCTTCTGGTATTCTGTTCATGACAGCTTTAGTTGGGCCTCTATTCAAGATGTAAACTGCGCAAGTGACAGCTTTTGCCCAATACTCATGAGGCAAGTGTTTTGCCTTTAGCATACTTCTGACCATGTCAAGAATGGTCCTATTCTTTCTTTCGGCAACACCGTTTCGCTGAGATGTATACTGTGCTGTGAACTGCTTTTGTATGCCATTCTCTTTGCAAAAACGCAGAAAGTCTTGGGAGATGTATTCTCCTCCTCTATCTGTTCTGAGCACTTTGATGTAATGCCCGCACTGTTTCTCAACAAGAGTTTTGAAGTGGCGGAATTTCTCAAACACTTCACTCTTCTGTTTCAGTATATACACCCATGTCTTTCTGGTGTAATCATCAATAAAGTTAAAACATATCTATTTCCACCAAGTGATGGTACTTGCATTGGTCCACACACATCAGAGTGGACAATTTTCAAGGGTGCTTTTGCCCTTATACTCTTTCCTGCTGGAAAGCTTTCTTTGTGTTGCTTGCCCAATATGCAGCCTTCCCAAAGGCTGTCTGGTTTTTTAATCAATGGTAATCCCTTTACCATTCCTTTTCTGTGCAACAAATTCAGGCCTCCGAAATTGAGATGTCCAAATCTCAAGTGCCACAACCAATTCTCATCTTTCACTTGTTCCTGAAAGACTTCTTGTGTTACAGTTGCAATAGTTCTTCCT
>APFE030526263.1:57500-121661 GCA_000404065.3 Pinus taeda
GAAGGATACTTGAATCCAAAGTTCAAGACTCTCAAAATGAGGCAGTGAGTGCGAGAAATAGAGCACCACAAAGAGGATATTTTGGTCGTGGAAGGTTTGTGCCCAGAGGCAGAGGCCGAGGAAGAGATGTCCGGTGCTTTGCATGTGGGGAATGGGGACATGTACAATGGGATTGTCCTCATCAGAGATCAACAAACCAGTGCAACGTGAATGTTGCAGAAGCCAAGGAGGAGATTCCTCAACCTGAAGCTAAAGAGGAACCACCAGAAGAGGGAGAGTCCCTATTACTGAAGAGGGTACTACTGGAAGGAGCTAAGGAAGCCAAAGAACCAGTTCAAAGAAGGACTTTATTCAGGACTGTATGCAAGTCCAAGGGTAAGTGTTGCAAATTGGTAATTGATAGCGGTAGTACTGACAATATTGTTTCTACAGAGATGGTGGATAAGCTGAAATTGGAAAGGACAGTACACCCCACTCCTTATAAAGTATCATGGCTCCAGAAAGGCCATCAAATTTTTGTGACTGAACAATGTAAAGTTGACTTTCAGATTGGTACTTATAAGGATGTCATTTTATGTGATGTAATGCCGATAAATGTATGCCACATATTGCTAGGGAGGCCTTGGCAGTTTGACCGAAATGCCATACATGATGGCAGAAGAAATACTTATACTTTGGAGAAAGATGGGAACAAGCATACACTACTGCCATTGAAAGCTGAAGCTGATAAAGAAGCACTTGGAAACAACGTTACGTTGATGAATGAGAAGACCCTGTTGCAGGAAGATGATAAGGGTAAGGAGATGCATCTTGCTGGTGTTGGCAAACCCAAGGTAATTTTAACTTCTACAAATTTAGAAGATTTACCTGAAGAAATTCAGAATTTCTTGAATGATTATGCTGATATTGTTGTGGATGAGTGGTTACCCATTAGGAGTATTAGTAACCATAATGATCTAATACCTGGAGTCAGTTTGCCGAATAAAGTAGCCTACAGGATAATGCAGGAAAATGTCGAAGCTCGAACACAAGTGAAGGAGTCGATGGATAAATGGCTAATCAGTGAAAGCCTTAATCCATGTGCTGTGCCAATAGCACTCAGTCCGAAGAAAGAAGTTGAATGGTGCATGACTCTAAATTCTCGAGCCTTATATAAAATCACCATCAGGGTGAAGAATGAAGATTTGAAGGAATATGCAGTCTCTAAAGAAGAGCTGAAATTGGATCCGAAGAAAATCCAAGTAGATGTGAATTGGCTAACTCCTAGAAGCATATTTGAGGGAGATGTCAAAAGCAGATGGCGGGAATGCAGTAGCAAAGACAAGCAGCGAGCAGATGTGAGGAGGCGGAAAAAGAAATTCCAAACAGGTGATTTAGTTATGTATTGCCGAAAGGTACCTATACTAAAAGCCAGAAGAAGAACCATAAAGAGAAGCCATAACAGACGAAAGCCCAAAGCAGGAAAAAGGAAAAAGAAAGCGCTAAAGCGAACCAGGAGTCAGGCTCATTATCAGTATTTGACCAAGTGGAAAGAGGAACCAGTAGGGGATGTCAGCGGAGCTACAGAGAATGGGGATCAACTCCAAACAACTACAAGATCAGTTTTCTTCCCCGGGAGCCTGATGCAGAAGCATCGGACCTGGCCAGCAATGTGGGAAATTGCCCACATGTTGTGGCTTGAAAAAAAACCGTATTTCATTTGCTGTTGATGGTAGACTCGAGTTCACAGTTAGTTTGTTGTTGTAATAGATTTAATTTCTCCATTTAGTGTTGATTTGTTAGGCGCATCTTCTGTTGGAATAAATTTATGGTGATCACCTTATCTGTTGTTAGAGTAATTAGGGAAATAAATGGCAAACTGAAGATTCTTGGAGTGGATCAACGCCGATTTCTTCTGGGAGATCTTGATTCAAGAGCACTTGAAATCCGGCAACGTGTTATAAACAGGTGTTCTGACCACCGATTGTGTCAAATGCAGATGCGTTGGACCGGAATATGGGGCAATCACCGAACTTGCATTAAAAATCTAACTGAAATGTGGCGGAGCGCTGATTCAGGAAAAGAAATTGGCAGACGAAAAAGAGAGACCAGTAATCCATCGGTGATGAAACAGAGGAAGATTCGACAGAGTGAGGGCAGTTTAACTTCAATCCAGGTTCGATGGTGCAATTTTTGTTTGTTATGATGACATACAGAAAGGCTAGAGGTCAGAGGCGATATAAAAAAAGAAACCAGCGTTTTGTTTTGGGAGTTAGTTTTAGAGATGGAGACAGTTGTGTAAAATTTAGGAGCTTCGTTGTTAATTAATGAATCAACAGATGTGTTGATATTGCTTTATTTTTCCTGTTTCGTTTAGTGTGACCTCAGATGCGAGAGGCGGGGTGTTGAACCAACGTTATTCTGGTTTTTAGTATTTGTTTGCTGTTCATTTTATTCATATGGCGATGTAATTTTAGAACTGGCGTTGTCCAATAATTATAGAAACAGAGGTATTGTGAATGTTGTTTATTTGTTTTGGGCGTGACCTTTGATGGGTGTGTTAAAAGTCTGTGAGGTGTTGCGCATCGGTGTTTGCCCGAATGGGTTTCAGTTTGTTTGATTAAGGTGGTGGAGCCGTATCACTCAAGATGGTACCAATATTTTGTTGTAGGATGAATTTTAGTTTGGTTTAATTTATTTCCTTTGGTATGTAATACAAAATTTGTAGGCATATGCCCCCGTAAATGAGATATATTCATGGCGTACATCGGCATTGAAAAGGAAGACAATTTTAATTGAATGATATTCAATCACATTTTTGAGTATATGAAAAAAAACTGACGTTCTGTTTGATAACCGGCATTTCAGGTTAAAAGGATTGTTTTGTATGAAAACTGGAGTATGAAATTTGAAGCATAATTCATTGGTCAGATTGCAGGTACATTATAGCTCCATATCCTCTAGCCCCATTTCACTAGTCATCATTTCTGAATCTTCTTCCAATCCCTCTGTTGGTCCAGGAGCAAGTGGGATGTTGCTTGATGGATTGGAATTGGTGTCTTGTGTCCTTGGTGTCATTGTGGTCTGGCTGTCTCGTAGTGGATCTTGCTCTTGATTGGTTTCCTCTGGTTCCGTCTTTGATTCCAACAACTCAAATGCATTGCCTGTACTTTTGATGGATGTACTTGCTTTATTTTGTTGTCTTTTGTTCGCTCGCTGTCTAGCATGAGGTCGAATAAAAGCCTCCTTATTCTTATCCCCTATATTTTCTTTGGGTTTCTCCATCGTTCTATTCATTGGGCATTCTCTGATCAGATGTCCATGTTCCTGACATTTCCTATAGCGAAATGGGATCTACTCATAGTCTATAGCTTGAAAATATACTTCGTCTCTGTATTCCAACCACAGACCCTCATGCAGAGCCCCTGAAACATCCATCTCGACATAGATTCTAGCACAAGAGGTGTATCTCTTGTGTAATGTTGCCTCTGAAGCTTTGATGAAGGTGCCTAACGTATTTCCTATCTTTTCTAGCGCTGCATGTCTCCAGTAGTCAATTGGTAGAGAAAACAAGCAGATCCAGATAGGTACCTGTTTGAAAGTTTCCTATTTTGGTGCGAAGTTGGGCTTCCAAGGTCTCATGTATAGACCTGCTGAGGTGAAGAAATACGAGCCTCCATCGAAGATGCGATCCTTGTCATCCAGATTAGTGAAAACTACCATGAAGAATCCTTTGGCCCCTAGGTGGAGTCTTACATCCCCTCTGGGTTTCTATTGCTGCTTGATCCACAAGCACAAGGCTCATTCTGTTGGCCAGAAACCCATAAACTTGCAGATCACTGCATGTTCTGCCATGTGTTCTCGGTAAGCTTATAGTTCTGGGTTAGAGATTATTACCTATAGGTTTTCAGTGGCTTTATTCTTGCAATGTCCCTGGTTCTCTTTCTTTTTGGCACTCATAGCTATTCTTTCCTGTTCTTCTCTACCTTGGTTCAAATCTTCCTCTTTTCCTGTTCACTCATCCTCAAGCTCCTTCTCTTGTGATATATACTTTGGAAAAGGGTTTTTCCTGTCTCTACCTACTGTATTGTTGCTGCCATTGATTTATTTTCGTTTCTGGGTGTATTTGGCCTCGACGTTTAGCTTTCCTTTATTGGTCAGATCCTCTTTTCCTGTCTTCTCAGAACCTGAGATTTGCACCCCGTCCAGTGCTGTTTTATCCTTGCGCATCATTGCCTATTTATAAGATAGGGTCCCGTTGGACCCCGCGTTTTTCATTTGTTGGGTCAAAACCTGCCCTCGTCTGCAAAGCTCTATAGCTTTGGTACTGTCCTCCTCCAGATTTGGTACTGTGATTACAACTTGGTCATGTATTCTTCAAACCCTAGCATGCCCACCTAGCGCCAACACAACTCCCCTACATTCCCTCCTACCAAATTAGCTTTCTCCTTTTTCATTTAGGAAGTGTTATGGCCTATTCTAAAATTTAACTTTGATATATTTAAGGATTTATTTGTATCTCTTCCTTAGCCCATGTATTTGATTGGCATTACCATTTGTACTTGTGTGCATTGAAATGCTTTTTCACTAATGAGGTAGGATCATATATATAGAACATCAAATCCCAAAAACAAAAGAGTGCTAGGGTGTTAGATTCTACTTTGGATTCTTTCATGTCCTTCAAATAATAGGGACTTACATGTAATGGCATGTGTGGCCATGTATTCTTCTTCTCCCATGACAAGGATCCACCTACCCTTTTGTATACATGATATGTTATCTCCTACAATATTACTCAGTCAGTTAGAAATGTGGACAATAATTGAGGAGGATTGGTCACTCTAAATATCCTTAGATATGTCCCATCCTAATCAACAAACCAATCACCAACTTTGGACATCACCTGCCTAACCCTTTTATACATGCACAAAGTCAGTCCATTAAACATGATTTCATAGCGTGGAATAAATAAATCATGGTATATTTTGGTGTATGAATGGTGTTGGGTAATTTAAATGTCAGTTAAATTACTTGTCATTAAATTGTCAAACCTGGGGTTCGTGAACTTGTGAAGCATACTTGCACTATATGTGCTACACAATTGGCTTTCAATCTAAATTATAAAGAGAAGAGATTATCCTAATGAATTGGTTTCAAAATGAAATTTGCAATCTATTTATGTGATTTTGGTAAGCACATGCATATGTTCTTTCTCAAAGACCAAAATTTAACAAATAACAAAATTCAAGACATTGAAATTTAAATGCATTCTACATTAATGTGAAAGCTTCAAAATCATATTTTATTAAACATGAAAATGAAACCTTATTGTATGAAATTGAAAGAAAAATTTCTCTATTATGGTTTGAAAGGAAATTTGATCTATTTCATTTGAAGTGGAAATGTATTCTACAAAAATGGAAGTAAATTTAATCTACAAAACTTGAAAGGCAGTCTAAACTATTGAAATGTGAAAGCAACATTAATATAAGATTTCACAGGAATCAAAAAGCAAGTGAAGTGTTGGAAGCCTTCAAAGATTACTAATGTGCACCTACAAAACTAGAATTGATCATGAATTTGAGACTAAGCTAAAACATTCAAAACATGTGGCATTCGAGGTAAATATTTTTGGTGTTTTGATATTTTTATCAAGCGTTTGTTCTGCCAAGAAACAAAAGCAATGAGAAAAGTTCTTAATTGAAAACAGAGCATGAAATGAATTGGAAACAAAGCATGTAAATAAACTAAAGAACTAACTGAAAAAAGAAAAAGAAAAAAAAAGAAAAAAAAAGAAAGAAAGAAAAAAGAAAAAAAGAAAAAAAGAAAAAAAGATAATCTAATTGTAGAGTGTAAACAAATTAATTCAAAGAATCAAATAAAATCTATACTATCTCTCACTCCTCAGGGACGCTCCTGATGAGTGTGAGTTATTAAACTTGGATTGTAGAGTGTAAACAAATTAATTCAAAGAATCAAATAACGTCTATACTATCTCTCACTCCTCAGGGACCCTCCCAATGAGTGTGAGTTATTAGAAACTTGGATCACAAGGCTGGAATTGCCAATCACATTCAGAATTGTGCCACAACAAAGATTGCATTTACAAAAAAAAAAAATATTTTTCTCCTTCAATCAACAACAACAATTACAAATTAAGATTCATCCTTGGCATCTGATCCCTCCTCTCATCAAAGATATTGCAATTTATAGAGCTTTGAAGTAACAAGAAACTCAGAATTTCATTGCATGAATTTTGGCCATGAGAGCTCAGTAAATCAGTTTGAAAATAAAATCAAATATATTTTGAAGGATTTTAGGATCAAATATCAGTCCAAATCTGATCACACTTATCTCCTTGCCAGGAATTTGCTAAATACCATCTCATTCCAATCTTTTTAGTGACTGAGCGTTGATTGTGAAATTACCAAATTGTTTGCTCAAACAATCTACAAAATAGGGCTCCAAATAACCATGAAAATATCTCAAACGGTAATGAATTTGAGGAAACTACTTAATAGGAACCTAATTGGGCTCGTGCTGAAAAAACCCATGTTTTCATTTTCCAAAATTAATTTGCATTTGCTCAAAGAACACGTTTGAAGTTGACTGGTCAAAACTGCTACATTTTTCCTTTGATCTCTTGCTGGAGGTCCACACATGTGAGCTGGGTGGAATTTGACCAATACAAATCCATATTGGAGCTTCTATAAATAAAGTCCAGGTGTTATATTTCCTTCTAGAATGGTGCTACTACCTTAACCATGGAGGTAACTACATAAATGACTAAGCTGCAGAAACTTGAACTGGCCAAACTGTCATTAGTAAACCATGCATAATTCTTCTTAATCTATTATAAAATAAAGGAAAATTTGTTAAGAGAATAAGTCCCCTAGGGCTTTGGGTCAGAACCCTAGTAGAGAAGGAGTATTCTACAGCAAGAAACAACATTCAACTCAGGTAACATGCTTAAATAAACTAACTATGCGAGGATGAACATACCCGGATGTCCTTTGTTTGGGTAGTTCCAGCCAGGGTTCAAACCCTCTGCAACTCCTAATGATCTTCGAACCTGCAAATCAACCAATTCGAATACACATAGCAGCATATAGATAAAGAATTATAGTGAAATCAACTTTATATTGGCATTATGATACTATGTTGTACTTGATGGCAACCCACTCATCTCAGATTACAAATTATAGTGCAACAAAGTTCACGCACTTTCATGCAGAGAAAATTTCACGTACTTTCATGCAGAGAAAAGTTCCTTTCATGCACATAAAAGTTCACGCACTTTCATGCAGAGAAAAGTTCACGCACTTTCATGCAGAGAAAAGTTCCTTTCATGCAGAGAAAAGTTCATGCACTTTCATGCAGAGAAAAGTTCACACACTTTCATGCAGAGAAAAGCGCACACACATGGGAAATCTTATGGTTGGTTCATGGTATTAGTTCGAAATTTTTTGATCCTATGGTTTTGGTCCGTGGTATTTAGTCCTTGGTATTTGAACCTATGGTTTTGCGCCACGGTATCTCGTCATAAGTGTTGATCCCAAGTATTGGGTCCATGGTATTGAATTGTTATGGTTTTTGGTCCGTGGTATTGTGAAAGGCCTAAGGCTATAAAAGAGGAAGGAGATCATTTGGCAAGGCATCTTATGAATTATTGAATATCTGATAAAGTGCTAGATCTGGAATACTGTGATTGGGTTATGGTGTAGATCTAGATCTGAATAAAGAAGGAACCTGAGCGCAAGGAGAAGGATAAGTTCTATTGATGGTTCTTAATATTTAAGCTTGAATGATAGTATTTTTTGTTCTGGGTTTAGATTTGGTGTGTGGTTATAGTTACTGTGATTTGGATACAGCTGTCAGAGAAGTGTCTACTTGATTCAGTGTTAATTGGTGAAAAGGAGATTGTTTGATGTAGAAATTCTTGATTATTGATTGATGTTCATGGATCCAGTCTGAAAAATTTATAAAACGTGGTCCTTGGAAGAAAGAGAAGCTTGTAGCCTTCTGTAGGCCAACAACTACGTACTAATATCTTCGCTAGTGCAAGAGCTAAGGGGGTTGTAGCTCCCTTCTAGGAGAGTCTGGAAAATGAGAGAGGGTTGTAGCTCTCTGCAGGTTGCATCCTGCGTACTGGTAAAGGAGCGTGGGCAACAGGTTAAATGGGTGTAGAAAAAAGAAGGTTTCTAATTAAAAGAAGAATTAGAGACATTGCAGTAGGTGTTTTCACCCCACATTGGGTTTCCACCTTATATCATGGTGTTCATGGGTGTGGCTTATGTGTGATGATCTGTTCTATTTTACTGCACATGTTTACTGTTAATATGGTTGATAATGTTCTAATGCACTGATTAAGGATCAACTAACTGAATCATAAGAAGTTGTGGAAGTAGCATATATGAATCTGAATATGGAAATGAAAAAGTTTTATTGATGTGATAATACTGATTCACCCCCCCTCTCAGTGTTATTTCCAACAAAATTGTCTAAAGTTCAAATTGTGTTGTGCACTGGTCTCGAGTCTAAATCACATTAAGTTTGATTGTCTTGTGTCTAATTAAATTGTCTTAAGTTCAAATTGTGTTGTTCACTCGTCTTTAGTCTAAGTCACTTTAAGTTCAATTGTCTTGTGTACTGGTGTCGAGTCCCAACTCCCATGAAATAGAGGTATCATAGTTTTTTACGATTTAGCTTTGAAATTAGACGTAAAAATGATGGGTATGTATAAGACACATCAAACTTGGGAAAAAATTCACCCGTCATCAAATATGTGCTAGAACCCAAAATACTTCCTATAGGATGCCAAATTCCAAGCTTGGCTCATCATAGAAAGACATAGAACTATTTTCTATCTAAATGAAAATTGAAATACAAAATTATTTGTCAAATTTTTGTTTGTCAAGTTGTCTAAGTTATCGAGAAATTACATCAAGCTTGACATGTGAACATGTGGCTTGAGAAACTGCGACCCAGGTGCATCTAAAATGTCAAAATCACTCGAGGATCGTACCTAGCCTAGGCCACACCAGCCCTTAACATGACTGGAATTTTTCCCATGGAGTTTTGAACCGATGATCTTCACATCACGGAGTGACATAATAGTACACCCCATCACCCTCTATTCTAGGCCCAGACGGAAAATTATTTGTCAAATTTGAAATGAAGGTAAGGAAACTTTTCATAATATGTTTTACTTGTCATTATTATTATTGTGTTTTTTTATTAATAAAAAAATTCTAACAAATTTTCCCATATTATGAAGAGTTTAAAAAAAAACATTGTCATATTTATATAGTAGAATCTTATCGTTATGGAGTTCATGCATGTACGACATATTTAGTGAAATTATATTTTAGTAGTAAGCATTAAAGATCAAAATATTTGGTTGTAGTTAATTTATTCTTGCTCAAAAAGGAGTAACAATTCTAATTTGAATGAGCTCCCCATCTTCACATTGTTTGGATTTACAAATGGTACTGACCAATCTTCCATGGCTCCACCTCCAAATATTCTTATTACCTACTCAAATTTCTTGTATATATTGTCATACTTCTCTTACCTGGATTTACTACTTGCTCTCCATACTTGGACTTATTAATATAATTTAAAAATCTTGTCGTCCATCCATGTAAATAACACTACAGCATGTCGACATCATGTGTTAGACAACAATTTAAACAATGTCAGCCTATCGATCAAACCTACATATGATAGTGCTTTGCATTGTTATCCATCTACGTAAACAATGCCTACAACCCCTTTCAATTCATGCCCTTTGACACACATTTGACTTTCTAATTTAACAGATATTGTGACATGGTTCCATCTATCTGCCACGATTTGTTCATACTTATGCTCTTGTTCTTCATGATCTTTGCCTTCACGGTGATGAGAAAGGGCTAGACAAACTTGGTTCCAGGTAGACAATACATGGACATAACATTTGGAATTTACTATGTCTGGTTAGAGAGTTGTGTAAAGAATATAAATCACTGAAAGGTAAGAATTTTCCATGCAACTTTTTATAGTTGTCAACGAGAATGTAACCATGTATTTGTTTTATAGGGAGAGGGTGTTACCACTCAAACCAGCAGGGGACCTAAAAGGGATTCGTAAGAGGGAAATTGGTAGGTTAATGGAAACGTTGGAGGCTTAGCCCACAATCACTACATCTAAGTTTCCCTACTCTTTACAGACTTTCACCAGTGGGAGGATTCATGGTAGCGTAGGGATCACTTGTAAAGTATATGATGATGGATAGGAGGAAAGTGACCCTCAAAACCCTTTCCCAAGGATGGGGTGAATAATGGAACTTGCTTGTTCTTTAAGAAAGGGACTTGGTCCTCCAAGGGTAAAAGGTGAGGATTGGAGGATTGAGGGAGAAGGAATAGGCTTATAGACAAGGTTATAAATCCCTATAATCTTTGGGAAACTTTGATTCCAAAATGGTCCTTGACAAAGAATATTTATTGAGAAGTGCGACCACATAGGGCCAAGTGGACCCAGCCCAAGTTCAGGGATGGAATGCAGGAAGGGAAAGGACCAAACAATAATATTTATGTCAAAAGGTTAAATTGATCCTATTGAAGTCTACCCTTGGGGATGCCTAGGAAAAATTCAATCCTAGAGCTAGGGCTTGGGATTCCCGGAGATTCCACCATTAGAATTGCCATAAATTTGGTGGAGAAGGAGGGGACCCACCAGCACAGTAGCCTGTAGGAGATCAAAGTTTTTCCTTGGGTCAATTCCTGGTAAATTGATGCCCTAGGTGACTTTTCAGGGGTAGACCTAGGAAAAGTGGTAAAAGGTGAAAAGGGTGAAGGAGATGACCACATTTTTTAGGAATCAGTGCCTAATTCACTTGGGTATATGGAGTCAAGCATGATGATGAGTAAGAACTTGGTTTCTTGATCAAGGAGGCCTGGAAAGTCAACTTCATCCAATGTTGAGAAAAAGAAAAGAAAAGTGACCTTCAAGCATTTATACTCGAAATAAAATGATGCAATATTATTGAGACAAATAATATTTGGGACATTTCATTCATATAACATTGTCCCATATATAAAATTATCTAAAACATGTTTAATTCCACATTTCAACTATGCAACAACTTGCCCTAATTTTAGTAGTATGCAGCAACAAGAATAACAGCATTAAGATTTACTTACAACGTTATAGAGCATATCCAACCAACATTTCATTTGCAAGACAAAGCTCCAACACAAGAAAAATAACTCAATTCCATACATCAAAATTCATGCATCTCCAAAAATATCCTCCAAGGAAAAAAACGTGATGTTTTTTATGATTAAAGAGATCCTAAGTCAAGCGATTATCCAAATGAATATATCTAACATTAATATATAGCCTCCTAATCAGTTCGAATTAGCCTATTGGCATACATTAGCCCCTAATGATAAAATAATGTGCAAATAAAACCCTTAGTGGTGACAAGCCCACCAAACTAGCTCACAAGTGGAAAAGTAAGCCTCACAAGGGGCCAAATACTAATATGTACATGTTGTGGGGCCCTCCAAAGGCCTAATAATGCCCTGAAGTGCCATACTGAGGAAAAAATTCCTCAAAATATGATGGAAAAGGAGGTGGCCCCTTATTCTCCAAGTAGTAGACATGTGGTGCTCCTAGTGGGTCATAGGGCACATAAATGATCTAATGGGTCTCCATATGAATCGAAGATGCCTGTAGATCCTCTACAAGGGTCGGAGTGGTGGAATGAATACTGTCATGACATTGCACAAGTCCTGAAACACTTGCCAAGAGTGTGGGGCTCGTGTGGGGGCCTATTATGCATAATGTACCAAGCATATGACCACCATCCCAAAAGTGGATCGCTAGTAGTCTTTGAGCATCGATGAAGATGTGTGAAGTGTTTTCTATTGTCGCGGAGTCCAATGGCTCTCTATGCACACCTTATATGTGCCAATGTAAATCTACGAGGGTTAGGATCCCATATAGGGAGACCAATCCCGAATGGAAACCACTTGTAATCCTACATAAGACCCAATGTGTCCCCTAGGTTTCTAGTACAATAAATCATTAAAATAATCATGTAAAAGAGTTTACAAACCATGGATAACAAAGTGGGAACTTCATAATGGAATGCCCTTCCAAAGTGGGCTTTGGCATGTGCGAGTGTCTGCAAGCTCCAAAGGGGGTTAACCAAGTACCTTATTATGTGGTTTCAGCCCTTAAAGGGGATAATATGTCCAAGGTACATCTCTAATGGAGGTGGAAAGTGATAACTAAGTGGAATGGAGTAGGGAATGAGAGGGGCAATCCTAGGCCACATGTTGGGGCATAGGGTTAGCTAGATAAGGGGAAGTCCACATCTGGGTATATAATGTGTAGGAGGGAGCAGTCGTGGCACCTGAGGTGCGCCACCTTAATTTTCCACCATTATTTATATGGCTTTTTTGTTTTATGAATTTTCTTTAATTAACTACTCAGGGCTCAAAGGTCAAGAGCATGATTAGTGAGATACAACAATGATTACCCCCTTTTAGGTAGGATGGTTCATTTACCTCCAAGAGTTGGGACAACCATGGGTTCCTAAATGATAAAGGAGGCTCATCTGGGGCATGCAGAACTAGGGTGATGACCATGGGTTGGGGTAGAGCTCATGGATGAATTTTTCCCATGTCTTAATTATTTTTGTCCTAGCCATTTTTTGCATGTTATGGTACAATTTCCTGTTAAATGTGGCCAATTATGCTTTTCCTTTTCTTTTAGCTACTTCAACCGCTAGGGCATCATTCCAGGCCTGACGCAATGTGGGGGCAAGGGGATAGGGAAGTTGGCCCTATGTAGACCCAGAATGGAAAAGTGGAACGAGGTGGGAGAAATGATGAATGGGGTTATAGTGAGTGGAAATGAAGTAATATATGCGGATAAACAAGCGATACCATGCACCCAAAGTTGGGGTTTCCCAGTTAGTACCACCCTAGAACCCAATGGTCAATAAAGAAGATCCTATGGGACTGAGATCCAAGGGTAACATGAAAAAGAGATCTAGGGGATAAGAGCACCAACTAAGCCCACTCTTTTCACCAAATCACCCATCAATCCATACCTAGAAGTATCCATGATAATTAAACCCAATACTCAATTACCAAAAGACAAGACATACCTTTAGATTCGAGAGGCCCACCTTCAAACATATTATCAATATAGGGGGGTGAGGGACCACATGGTTGGCTCGGGTGGCAGTGAAATGGCACAACAAGCTAGTAGGAGGTTGCTGGTTACCGGTTGAGGTTCATCATGGAGAAAATTTTCTCCTAGGGATATCACCCACGAAGTGTTTGGTAACATTTGACTCCAATTGGTACGTGATCTCTCGAAGAAGTGGACGAGGCTACTCAAACGGGAGGTCACGAGAACTCCAGCAATATCTTGGTCACCATGGACCTATTATATTCACATGTCAAATATCAAAGCCACAGGGCAGCATGTTTTTCCCGGTGTCTTATGATCACCCATGTTTAATGTTAGCCCATAAACCAACAAGAAATAAAATACACAATTTTTTAACCTAAATGAAATCTAATCTATCATGAGAAACATCATATGTAGTTATCTCTAATGCAAAAATCATCATGCAATGGATCCTACCCTAACATGCTTATAGTACAAAATCAAGCATCAAGTAAAGGAGTGTTGCAACTTATTTTAACCAATTAAGGCCAAAGTCCATTGTTGAGTTTGGTAATGTACTAATAATCATCCCCAACTTTCCCATGAATCTTAACAGGAACCAACACTTTGTCCACTAAGACCAAGTCCCATATTTTGTATTCTTTCTAGCACTACAAAGTTAGCGGAGCCAGAGTTGTGAGGGACCAGTGGTGTTAAGAGAACATGGAATCTTCCCTATTGTTGGTGTTGTCAGAGAGCATTGTTAAAGAGCTATGAGAGAGACCACTATGCAGAGAGGATTAGATTTGAGGTAGATGTTGTTGTGGAAAAGCGACATAGAATATTGTGTGATAGTTGTTCGATGTTGACAGTGGAGAGTTGTGCGAGCGAGTGACAAGCTACCAACTTGTGTGGCTAAGGAGTGATTGGTGTATGCATGGTGGCGTGAAGTCATCCCAGAAATTTTGTCGAGATAGTGTTTTTCAAATTAAAAACTACATTTCGTGTTGAGTGTAGGCTCATGTGACTGGAGGCTTGTATATATAGTTAGGCCAAGAAAATGTAGGCTCGTGTGACCCTGAGTAGGGCGGACCAATGGGTGGAAGCTTGATCGATTGTTGCAATATTTGGTCTTGGTACAGTTGGTCTTGCGGTTGCAGAGGGTGCTAAAACAGTTGGTGCTTCACATATAATTGACATTGACATTGATTCCAATGAATTTACAATAATAAAGAATTTTAGAGTCACTGAGTTTGTGAATTCAAAAGAATTTGAGAAGTCTATACAACGGGTGATCATTGATATGATTGATGGGGGTGTTGATTACAACTTTAAGTGTTGGAAATGTCGATTTAATGTGAGTTTCCCTCGAGTGTTGTCATAAGGGTTGGAGGACATCTTTCATTTTTGGTGTTGGAACTTCTAGACAAGAGATATCTACTATGCCATTTCAGCTATTTAGAGGACATGTGTCATGCCCCCAAGCCTACGGTGGTCTTTCAATTGTGTCGGCGAGGTGCGGCACCACCGAACACTTCCTTTTTAACAATACTCGTGCACATGGACTACGCCTAATTCACTTTCTCCTACTTACTTTGTGATTCTCAACCAAGTATTATTATGCATAACCCATACTCATTCATTATCATCAGTACACCCATACTAAGTTTGTGATTATATAAATGAACACCCATACTCATTCATTATCACCAGCAATTATAAAAGAGAACAACAATTGCACCATATAAAGGGAGGGGCAACTCCCTGAACAATGAGTCTGCCCAACAATATATATTATTCAGTATTTCTTCAATAATACAAGCTTCACAAGTATTCTTGGAAAAATCCAAGTCTATACTTGGCCACTTTTACAATAGAGGCAAAACAACCTTTTACAACCTTTGTGCACACCTTGCACAGTGGGAGGGTGCTCACCCGATTCACCAAGACTCCCTCCTCAAGTCTCACACAAATCTGCACTTCGAACAACCCTTGGGCACACCTTGCCCAACCTTCGACTAAATCCAAGTACATCCACCAAGTGAGCAACCTCCATAAGAAGTGCGCATGAGTTATGCGCATTAACCTTCTACTTCTGCACACTTGTCTTTTCCTTGAGCTCTATGCAAAGAGGCTTGTCGAATTCGTTGGTGAAATGATCCTCCAACACTCCAATATATATGCATTGTAACGTGGGTGGTGGCTCACCCGGCCGACCGCCCAAAACGTGTTTACACACCCCTGCACAAGGCTTGAACGGCCATCTAAAGGTCGGCTCACCCATGATTTAAGTCGGCCTTAGTCCATCGTTCATGCTCCAATTGGGTGTATAAACATCCACGCACATTTTCCACATGTGTCGTAATTTTCTGTCTTTCGTCACAAGTAGCTCGCCCGAATGTCGCATTCCCGTGCAGCCTTGCCCGTCACTTCACCTGCACACGCCTGTCGTGTGTGCACCAACTCGTCGGTCACCTGCGCCCGTCTGCGCGCGCCCGGTCACCCGGCGCCCGACTGTCACACATCTCTGGAGGCGTTACATCCTCCTCCACCTAAAGTCGTTGTCGTCCTCGACAACATACCATCCTCCAAGCATCATTATCCATGATGTCAACTCATCCACATATGGAAAACATCCCTGCAACATATGTAGAACTCCATATCCACCATGTCTCACCTCAGCAACCAACTGTCACCAAGATAATCCATACCAATATATACATCCCATCGGTATGTCATATATCAGATGTCCATGGTCATCGATCACCCTATCACAATCTCCCCATGCGGCTCTCCACCATGGAAGGCTGGTCCCTCCAATTCAAGCTACATGTCCACTGCAACAATGTGTCAACTCCATCATGTCATCATCACCATGTGCATAACTACCATCAACAAGTGCTAACACAACTTCAGTATGTGCCAACATCTCATCTCATCAATCTGTCAATGTGTCAATTGTCCCATGTGAACACCTCTCTCCATGTGAACCAGGTGAACACCTCTCTCGTCCATGTGAACTTCCGGACCCCATGTCTGAACTAGTTGGGTAGCTAATCCAACCATCACGCTCAAACCATGAGAGTGATCAAACTCATATCACCACCAGTCATTTCTCAAAACATCTGCCACATCCTGAACTCACCAAGAATAAACCATGTTCAGGTCCATGAAGTAGCCCTCATCTCATCTGCAACATGTCATGATGCTTGATGCCAAGCCATCCCTGAACCATCATACCTGCTCAAACTACTTTAAGGACTCACTGCCATGAGCAGCTAACAATGAGCCCCATCTTCTTGTCCATCTAAGAAGATGTAGAGGGTTAGAGCCGGAAGGCTCACCCTCACTAATCATCTCAATCCATCTATCGGGATCCTCAATCTCCATCCTTTGTAGATAAGTGACCCGGTCCTCCTCTCGAACATCCGGCCTCACATATAACTCCTCATCATCATCATCCTCAACCACTTCTAGCCTTCTTGATAAGTCCAAGATACTATCTGAAAGTGTCTTGATGACCAATGAATGCTTGGTAAGCTTTGTCTCAACCATGGACAACCGCTTACTCATGTCACCCAATCTCTTCTCATCCTCCATTTGCATTAATGCCAACTTACAATCAGGCCTTGTTACTCCAAAGGTAGGCACACCAACGGGTACATCTTCCCTTCCATCGTAAATGTACAGCTTCTTCAAATGTGGAACAATCATAGCATCACATTGTTTCATAAATTCCATCCCCAGCACAGCCTCATAGTCATCAATCCGCACTATAGTGAAGTCCACCTTCCTGGTCCATTCACCAAGTGTTGTGTCCACCTATTCAGCTACACCAAGAACTTCATCCAGAGGAGAATTCACTATCTTCATATATGCCTTGATAGGTAAATATTCAAGCCCAATCCTTCTTGCAGTATCTTCTCCTATGAAGTTGTGAGAAGCCCCACTATCCACCATAGTGAGTATATTAGCACCTCCAACCTTCATCCGAACATACTCCAACTTATTCCTCTCAGGATCCTTCTAAGAGATCACCTCTGTAGTAGCACCACCACCAAGTATCTGCATCATCCCCACAGAAGCACCTTCCTTTTTCGCATTAGATTGTGCTATAGCAGCCACTTTCGGTTTAGAAGGACAATTCTTCACCGTATGTGGTCTAGCACATATCCAACACTTCAAGACCTTCTTCGTATTTGAACTATCATCCGATTTTGAAGCATCATCTTTCTTCTTATCTTTCGGCTTGCCGGACTTCTTCTTTCTATCATCAGAAGTCTCATCATAATGCTCCACCAACCTATCCACAGCAGCAAAAGCTTCTTCAAGTGTTCTAATCCTTTGTCTCTTCACCTCATTGCGTGCCCAAGGCTTCAACCCAATAATGAAATTGAACACCTTGTCCCTCTCCGCCATGTCAGGAAGTTCTAAGACCGCACTTGCAAACTCCCGCTGATATGTCTGAAGGTTCCCTGTCTGCTTTATGAATTTAATCTTCATCCTTGCTTCCCATGTTTCATCTTGAGGACTAAAATGGGCCTGCAAAGCTCCTCTCATCTCATCCCACGAAGTGATATCACCAGCACTGCCACTAGCAATCTGGTCCATCCTCCTTCGCCACCACATCTTAGCATCCTTTGTTAGAAACTTAGCAGCTACCTTGACCTTTGTCTCATCATCAGATAGACCCAACCGTTCCAGGTATTGCTCCATGTCCCATAGAAAGTTTCCAAGAGTCTTTGCACTCCTTGTACCATCGAACGATTCTGGTTCCTTGACTTTCACATGAGACACTCCTCCACCTAACCCATGCCTCACGGCCTTCTTCAACACCGCGACCTCATCCTTGGCTTGATCAAGAGATTTCTCCAAGTCCTTAATCTTTGCAAGACCCTGGTCCCTTGCTTCTTCAACCTCCTTGACCCTTAATTCAAGTTGTGTACACATAAGATCAGTGTACTCGTGTTGAGTTCAGAGTTCATCAAGCTCATCCTTCATCTTCAAAGTTGATTCTTGCTCTTTCACGACCAAGTCAATCTTCTCATTCCAGTGAGCTTCCAAGTCCTCTATCTTCTCCAACACTTTCTGAATAAGCCCAAGGGTAGTATCCTTGGCATCACGACTAGACCCAACCTGAGATTCGGCCATTGTTAATAGCCTTCTCCTTCTTTGCAACCTAGTCTCAACCATGCACCAACTTCCCCTGCAACCCAAGTCCTTGATGCAACACTTATCAAGAAGTGTTTCATCAACCTCTTTCCCCTGCGAGTACTTGTCACCACAGTCACTTCTTCCAAGTGTTCATGCACCCGAACTTATTCAACAACTCTAATACCAACTGTCACGCCCCCAAGCCTGCGGTGGTCTTTCAACCGTGCCAGCGAGGTGCGGCACGACCGAACACTTTCTTTTTAACAATACTCGTGCACATGGACTACGCCTAATTCACTTTCTCCTACTTAGTTTGTGATTCTCAACCAAGTATTATTATGCATAACCTTTATACAGATGAACACCCATACTCATTCATTAACATCAGCAATTATAAAAGAGAACAACAATTGCACCGTATAAAGGGAGGGGCAACTCCCGAACAATGAGTCTGCCCAACAATATATATTAATCAGTATTTCTTCAATAATACAAGCTTCACAAGTATTCTTGGCAAAATCCAAGTCTATACTTGGCCACTTTTACAATAGAGGCAAAACAGCCTTTTACAACCTATGTACACACCTTGCACGGTGGGAGGGTGCTCACCCGAGTCACCAAGACTCCCTCCTCAAGTCTCACAAAAATCTGCACTTCGAACAACCCTTGGGCACACCTTGCCCAACCTTCGACTAATTCCAAGTACATCCACCAAGTGAGCGACCTCCACAAGAAGTGCGCATTAACCTTCTACTTCTGCGCACTTGTCTTTTCCTTGAGCTCTATGTGAAGAGGCTTGTCAAATTCGTTGGTGAAATGATCCTCTAACGCTCCAATATATATGCGTTGTAACATGGGTGGTGGCTCACCCGGCCGACCGCCCAAAACATGTTTACACACCCCTGCACAAGGCTTGAACGCCCATCTAAAGTTCGGCTCACCCATGATTGAAGTCAGCCTTAGTCCATCGTTCATGCTCCAATCGGGTCTATAAACATCCACGCACATTTTCCACAAGTGTCGTAATTTTTTGTCTTTCGTCACAAATAGCTCGCCCGAACGTCGCATTCCCGTGCAGCCTTGCCCGTCACTTCACTTACGCGCGCCCGTCGCGTGTGCGCCAACTCGTCGGTCACCCGCGCTCGTCGCATGTGCGCCAACTCGTCGGTCACCCACGCCCGTGTGCGAGCGCCTGGTTGCCCGACGCCCGACCGTCGCACATCTTCGGAGGCATTACAACATGTGTGGCAAGGTTTGATCAGCTACTGGAGTTAGTCTTATGCTATGTAACATGAAGAGTCGATTTTCCATAAAAGGGAGATCGATTTCTCATTTCATTAGAACTTCAATATGTAGTCAATACACTATGGTACATTATGTCGGTGTTGTCAAGGTGAATGAACAAGATCCATTAGACAAGATATTCCTATTAGGTTGTGGTGTTCATATGGGTCTTGGAGCTATCTGGAACACAACAAAAGTAGAAGTTGCAGAATAATATGCATTGTTTCCAACCATAGAGCCAATGCATAATGAAGACATGAATCCAAATATAGATTTGAATTAGCCCAAATAATTTGAAGAAATCGACACAATATTGAAACGATTAGTGTTAGTTCTACCATTTTTCTCAGGTAAAATCCTTAAACTTTGGGCAATAAAAATGCAAGGACTACTTGGTTCAATATATTTATGGCAACTTGTTCAAGAAACTTCAATACATCCCCATGATAAGAGTAGAGGTGGAGTAACATTTCTTTTTATTATATCAGCACTAGATGAAAGCATCTTGTCTAGTATTTTGCATGAATTTGGTAAAGTATGTAATGCAAAAATATTTTGGGATATTCTTGAAATTGAGTATAGTATGGAGGGGAGTGAGAAAGTTTAAGTTTATGAAAGTGTTGTCAAAATTAGTGAATGTGTTCAAATCATCATAACTAGGATTAATATTGAAAGTATCTTTGTAACTTAAAATAGAGTAGCATGTGATAGTAAGGAAACTCCCTGTGATGGAGTATTTAATAATGAATGTGCAACACTTTATGAACCACTATATGATGATGAAAACTTTTCGAGTGAAGATTGGTTACAAATGTTGCAGGATAAGAAACTTATGGATGATTTGATAAGTGGAAGAGAAATTCTGCTTGCAGATCAATTTGATGAGCCAAATGAAATTGAATATAAATATTTGGTAGAGGAAGACAAAGGTGGAAAGAACTCAAATTATGATTTCGAAAATCTCAATAATGTTTATGACTGTGAAGGTACTGGTAGCATCCAAGAAAAAACAATTAAAAAAGAAGAATATAAGTCAATTGTAATGTCAATTGAACAATACTTAAAATCTCTCAATGATGGAAGTGAATGTGTTCAAAAAAGAGTTGAAATGAATTGACATCATCCTAGTTGTAACAAGGAGAAATATCCAGTGTTCATGATCTGGAGTAAGAAGAAGAAGAAAGAAGTTAGAAGTTTGAAGCAACAAGTTCAAGGTTTTTTTTATCAATATTCCGTAGCAAAGAAAGTCAAAATGAAACATTTGAGTCGTGTTTGTAAGTCTAGTTGAGACTTAGACCAGCAAATGAGTTAACATTTACGTCAACATCATTAAGAGGAGGTATCAGCGTATTAATCACTATATCTATTCATATGTCGGTGATGACTATTCCCTAATCGACAATAGATGATTCATAATTAATAGTTGACAAATTTAAATAGAAAATAAATTAAAATCAATAAACTCACTATAGTTTTTACGTCTCAGTTTATGTATAAATTATAGTATCTAGAATAGAATCAATATGTTTTCATATTCAATCTTCCTCTCTACAAAAATCATCTATAAATAGGTATTACAAGATAGAACAATATTATCAAATATAGTGAATAAATTAATGATTGTGAAGATATCTAATCCCTTTGATTAGATATTGTTAATGGAAAGTGAATAGTAATTACCAAAAAAGTAGTGTAAGAACTCAAATAGTTTAAACTTTTCATAATCCACGTGAGAACAAGATAATACATTCATGCTTTAAAATCCTCCCTTTTTCCACTGCCTTGCAACGTGGATGACGACTTTTCTATTATCTGGCATAAAGGATACAATGCACCTCGAACCTAGAACCATTTACACGTGAATGACCTACTTTGGGGAAAGACATCTATTTTTCTTTTCTTCGACATACATCCATCATCTTATATACCTTATGGACCTCGTCGATAGCACCCTCTCGACACCTTTTTAACATCTCTTTAAAACAAAAGCTCTTGCAAAGCCTTCTGAAACTCGTGAACAACCGTTTTCTTTTTAGTTTTTAACATCTCTTTAATACAAAATGGTGTCGCTTGCAAAACTTGTGAAACTCGTGAACAGCACATTTGGGACACTTTTCGTTTGAATGGTAACGTCTCTTCTGTATAATGACCGTAGAAAAAGGCCGCGTGTACACCTGCACATAAAAACCAATATCTCAAATAATGTGTAGGCCGGTGTTCACCCAAACCCAAGGCACCGCCTTTTCTTTATACATTGATCCTTCCAATAAAGATACATAAAAAAATCCCATACTGTCTTAACTTTTAGTATTTTATAGAAATCTGCATTTAGTGGCTTTTCTTAATCCAGTGGCTTTTGAAAACCACAACCCCATTCTAACCTTTCTCCCATATATATGTTTGTCTTCTCCCAAGTTCATCAAACGCATGCTCTTAGGGTTTCAGAAATCTGCTCAACCAAAAATGGGCGACTACCATTACGAAAGCGGTTTGTATGGCAAGCGAAGGCCCATCCCTCGCAGAGGGCAGGTGAAGGCCGCTATTGCAGCTTCTCTGGCACGCTCTGTTGCTTCGGTCACCTCAGGAATAACGTATACTCTCAAGAAATCACTCTCCCGTCGCAGATCGACATTTTTGGGTATCAGGTCGGAAGCTGCTTCTTCTTTCACTAGCCATTCTTCCTCGACCCACAGTCAGGCCAGTGGAACGTGTTGGGATGCCCCAGATTATGTTGAAGCCGCCACTGATACAAATACTCTGTCATACCAGGGTTTGCACTGATCGTGTATAATCCTAACTTCTGTACATACATGTGCTGTTTTCCCTTTTCTGTGGCAAAATTAATGTACACACGCTGCAGTTGGCAATTTGCTATTATTGTAAATAGCATTACATACTGGTAGGCAAACAGGACTTTATACCAAGTTGTCAAACGTGTATATTATTGTAGAGTTTGTATCATTGTCAAATTAGAGTGTTTTCTTGTATACTGTGCATTGAAAAGCCAAAAGAAAAAAATGTTATTCTTGTTTTGGGTTCATCATTTTAATGGAAGCCATTATGCATTTTGCGTACATTTCAAAACTCAAATTCCTTAAGCCACATCCCCAGTTTTATGGCGTATAAGGTTCCAAATTGTTTGCGTGGATGGAGATTGACCAAACACCAATTATCAACCTGAACTCGCTACTACAACTTGGACTGGTCGATTTCTTGTTTCATCCAATTTAAGGCGGTGGCTTATCTTGAAAACTTTGTGTATTTCTTGAAGCGTGTCCCCTTCATTTATTTCTTCACAGGTATCCAATCTCTTGTTGAGACCGGTTCACATCCATAAGAAGCCTTGAACGGACACATTTCTTAAAAACTGTTCAATATCGCATACCGAGAGGGTTCATATCCATAAGAACCTTGGCTGATGTGTCATATGCGATTTATGCCTACTTGGCAGGATTATGTAATACGAAAATTGTTTATTAATTTTCTTTGCGGTAGGGTGGGGCTATACCTTCGAAACCGTTTAGCGGGACGCTAATAGAACACAATTTTGCTCAGAAATTTTAGTAGGATTTAGAGATAATGTGGTAGAAAAGTTTGGAAATCTTATTGCAGTTGGGTGTACCGATAAAGTTAAATCCATTTTCATCATTAAAGTTATTCAAACACTCTCAAAATTAAATCAATCTTTTGGATGTACCGATAAAGTTAAATCCATTTTCATCATGAAAAAATTATTCGTACTCTCAAAATTAATTAAATTTCTGGAAAAACAATTCGCTAAATTTGAACAAGAATTTCACTTGCGTCAATAAACACCTCAATTCATTATTCATTTTTCATTACAATTCGCTAAATTTGAACAAGAATTTCACTTGCGTCAATAAACACCTCAATTCATTATTCATTTTTCATTTTTCTTTGCAGTGAGACAGGGCTATGTAAAATATTATCATAACTAATCAAAATATGTTGCATCAAAACCGAAAAGATCAACTAATCGAGATACCAGTGCAAATGATTGGGATGGACAACCCAGCCAACCCATCCGGTATATGTCGAACTAAAATTCTGTTAATGGTAACTCATAAGCCTCATCGAAGAAAGCATCCAGTATATATGGACATAATAGTTTGATTGAAAAACTGGAACTAATTATGGGAAAGGTAACTCGTAACTCATAAGTTTTTGGTTTTTGGTTTTTGTGAAGTTTTTGGTTCTTTATATGCTCATAAAGACGGTTGTATTTGGACCTTCTTGTCTCTCATATGTACTCTTTATATTGATTCAAAAAAACCTCATAAGTCTCATCGAATAAAGCATCCAGCATATATGGACATGATAATTTGATTGAAAAGCTAGGGACGTGTGGTTACGCTCATCTAAGAGTGAATTTGTGAATTTATAATTTATTAGTATGGCGATATTAATTAAAAGTCAGATAGGCATTATAAGTTTACATTATCAAAATTATTTTAAATTATATATATATAATTTTTATTATAGAGATTTAGCTCTATTATATTGATGAAAAATTTAATTTGTAAATGGTTTAAAGCTTGTATGATTTAATTTGTAAATGGTTTGAATTTTGTATAATTTATCATGATAAATTATAGGTAATAGGCTATTAGGGCTAGAGCATTTAAATTGTCTTAAGTTTGAATTGTGTTGTGTACTTGTCTCGAGTCTAAATCACATTAAGTTTGATTGTCTTGCGTCCATTGAAATTGTCTTAAGTTGAATTGTGTTGTTCACTCGTCTTTAGTCTAAGTCACCTTATGTTCAATTGTCTTGTGTACTAGTGTTAAGTCCTGACTCCCATGAAGTAGAGGTATCATAGTTTTTTACGGTTTAGATTTGAAATTAGATGTCAAAATGATGGGTATGTATAAGACACATCAAACTTGGGAAAAATTTCACCCGTCATCAAATATGTGCTAGAACCAAAAATACTTCCTATAAGTCAAATTCCAGGCTTGGCTCGTAATAGAAAGACAGAATCATTTCCTATGTAAATGAAAATTGAAATACAAAATTATTTGTCAAAGTTTTGTTTGCCAAGTTGTTTAAGTTCTCAAGAGATTACATCAAGCTTGACATGTGAACATGTGGCTTGAGAAACTGCGACCCAAGGGCATCTAAAATGTCAAAATCACTCGAGGATCGTACCTGGCCTAGGCCACACCAACCCTTAACATGACTGGAATTTTTCCCATGGAGTTTTGAATCGGTGACTTCACATGACAGAGTGACATAATAGTACACCCCATCACCCTCTATTCTAGGCCCAGACTGAAAATTATTTGTCAAATTTGAAATGAAGGGTAAGGAAACTTTTCACAATATGTTTTACTTGTCATTATTATTATTGTTTTCTTTATTAATAAAGAAATTCTAACAAATTTTCCCATATTATGAAGAGTTAAAAAAAAAAAACATTGTCATATTTATACAGTAGAATATTATTGTTATGGAGTTCATGCATGTATGACCTATTTAGTGAAATTATATTTTAGTAGTAAGCATTGAAGATCAAAAGATTTGGTTGTAGTGAATTTCTTCCTACTCAAAAAGGAGTAACAATTCTAATTTGAATGAGCTCCCCATCTTCACGTTGTTTGGATTTACAGATGGTACTGACCAATCTTCCATGGCTCCACCTCCAAATATTCTTATTACCTACTCTACTTGCTTGTATATATTGTCATACTTCTTTTACTTGGATTTACAACATATGGTAGTGCTTTGCATTGTTATCCATCTACGTAAACAATGCCTGCAACTCATGTCCATTCATGCCCTCTGACACACATTTGGCTTTTTGATTTAATAGATACCATGACATGGTTCCATCTCTTTGCCATTATTTGTTCATACTTATGTTCTTGTTCTTCATTATCTTTGCCTTCATGGGGATTAGAAAGGGCCAAACAAACTTGGTTCCAGGTAGACAATACATGGACATAACATTTTGAGTTTACCATGTCTGGTTGGAGAGTTGTGTGAAGAATATATATCACTGAAAGGTAAGAATTTTCCATGCAACTATTTATAGTTGTTGACCAGAATGTAACCATGTATTTGTTTTAGAGGGAGAGGGTGTTACCACTCAAACAAACAGAGGACCTAAAAGGGATTCCTAAGAGGGAAACTGCTAGGTTAATGGCAATGTTGGAGGCTTAGCCCACTATCACCACAACTAAGTTTCCCTGCTATTTACGGACTTTCACCAATGGGAGGAGTCCTAGTAGTGTGGGATCACTTGTAAAGTATATGTTGATGGATGGGTGGAAAGTGACCCTCGAAACCCTTTCCCAAGGATGGAGTGAATAATGGAACTTGCTTGCTCTTTAAGAAAGGGACTTGGTCCTCCACGGGTAGAAAGTGAGGATTGGAGGATTGAGGGAGAAGGAATAGGCTTATAGACGAGGTTATAAATCCCTATAATCCTTGGGAAACTTTGATTCCCAAATGGTCCTTGATAAATAATATTTATTGAGAAGTGCGACCACACAAGGCGAAGTGGATCTAGCCCAAGTTCGGCGATGGAATGCAACAACCAATGATGTTCCTATCCTGGAAAAAGTGAAGGGAAAGGACCAAACAAAAATATCTACGTCAAAAGGTTAAATTGATCCTGTTGAAGTCTAGTATTGGGGATGCCTAGGAAAAATTTGATCGTAGAGCTAGGGCTTGGGATTCCCAGAGATTCCACCGTTAGAATTGCCACAAATTTGGTGCAGAGGGAGGGGACCCACCAGCGCAGTAGCCTGTAGGATATAAAATTTTTTCCTTGGGTCAATTTCCAGGGAAATTGATGCCCTAGGTGACTTTTGAGGGCTAGACCTAAGAAAAGTGGTAAAAGGTGAAAAAGGTGAAAGAGATGACCACCTTTTTAGGGATCAATGCCTAATTCACTTAGGTATATGGAATCAAGGATGATGATGAGTAAGAACATGGTTTATTGATCAGGGAGGCCCGGAAAGTTAGCAAAGTCAGCTTCATCCAATGTTGAGAGAAAGAAAAGAAAAGTTAACTTCAAGCATTTATACTTGAAAGAAAATGATGCAAAATTATCGAGAGAAATAATCTTTGGGACATTTCCTTCATATAACATTGTTCCATGTATTAAATTATCTAAAACATGTAATTACACATTTCAACTATGCAACAACTAGCCCTAATTTTAGCTGTATGCAGCAACAAGAATAATAACATTAAGATTTACTTACAACGTTATAGAGTATATCCAACCAACATTTCATTTGCAAGACAAAGCTCCAAGACAAGAAAAATAACTCAAATCCATACATCAAAATTCATCCATCTCCAAAAATATCCTCCAAGGAAAAAAATGTGAAGTTATTTATGATTAAAGAGATCCTAAGTCAAGCAATTATCCAAATGATTGTATCTAACATCAATATATAGCCTCCTAAGCAGTTTGAATTAGCCTATGGGCATACATTAGCCCCTAATGATAAAATAATGTGCAAATAAAACCCTTATTGGTGACAAGCCCACTAAACTAGCTCACAAGTGGAAAAATAAGCTGCACAAGGGGCCAAATACTAATATGTACATGTTATATGTGCCAATATAGACCTTCGGCGATTAGGATTTCGTATAGGGAGACCAAACCCAAATGGAAACCACTTGTAATCCTACATAAGACCCAATGTGTCCCCTATGTTTCTAGTACAATCAATCATTAAAATAATCATCTAAAAGAGTTTACAAACCATGAATAACAAAGTGGGAACTTCATAATGGCATGCCATTCCATAGTGGGCTTTGGCATGTGCGAGTGTCTGCAAGCTCCAAAGGGGGTTAACCAAGTACCTTATTATGTGGTTTCAGCCCTTAAAGGGGATAATATGTACAAGGTACATCTCTAATGGGGGTGGCAAGTGATAAATAAGTGGAATGGAGTAGGGAATGAGAGGGGCAATCCTGGGCCACATGTTGGGGTATACGGATAGCTAGATAAGGGGAAGTCCACATCTGGGTATATAATGTGTAGGAGGGAGCAGTCATGGCACATGAGGTGCCCCAACCTTAATTTTCCACCATTATTTATATGGATTTTTTAATTTTTTAATTTTCTTTAATTAAGTACTCGGGACTCAAAGGTCAAGAGCATGATTAGTGAGATACAACAATGATTACCCCCTTTTAGGTAGGGTGGTTCATTTACCTCCAGGGGTTGGGACAATCATGGGTTCCTGAATGATAAAGGAGGCTCATCTAGGGCATACGGAACTAGGGTGATGACCATGGGTTGGGGTAGAGCTCATGTATGGATTTTTCCCATGTCTTAATTATTTTTGTCCTGGCCATTTTTTGCATGTTGTGGCACAATTTCCTATTAAATGTGGCCAATTATGCTTTTTCTTTTTCTTTTAGCGACTTCAACCTATGGGGCATCATTCCAGGCCTGACCCATGGTGGGGGCAAGGGGATAGGGAAGTTGGCCTTATGTGGACCCAGAATGGAGAAGTGGACCCAGGTGGGAGAAATGATGAATATGGGTATAGTGAGTGGAAATGAAGTAATATATGTGGATAAACAAGCGATACCGCGCACCCAAAGTCGGGGTTTCCCAAGTAGTACCACCCTAGAACCCAATGGTCAATAAAGGAGATCCCAGGGGACTAATATCCAAGGGTAACATGAAAAAGAGATCCAGGGGATAAGACCACCAACTAACCCCACTCTTTTAACCAAATTGCCCCATCAATCCATACCTAAAAGTATCCATGATAATTAAACCCAATACTCAATTACCAAATGACAAGACATACCTTTAGATTTGGGAGGCCCACCTTCAAACATATGATCAATATGGGTGGGTGAGGGACCACATGGTTGGCTCAGGTGGCAGTGAAATGGCACAACAAGCTAGCACGAGGTTGCAAGGGGCTACTAGTTACCGGTTGAGGTTCATCATGGAGAAAATTTTCTCCTGGGGATATCACCCACGAAATCTTTGGTAACATTTGGCTCCAATTGGTATGTGATCTCTCGAAGAAGTGGAAGAGGCTACTCGAATGAGAGGTCATGAGAACTCCAGCAATCTCTTGGTCACCATGGACCTGTTATATGCACATGTCAAAGATCAAAGCCACAAGGCAGCATGTTTTTCATAGTCTTATGATCACCTATGCTTAATGTTAGCCCATAAACCAAGAAGAAATAAAATACACAATTTTTTAACCTAAATGAAATCTAATCTATCATGAGAAACATCATATGTGGTTATCTCTAATGCACAAATAATCATGTAATGCATCCTACCCTAGCATGCATATAGTACAGAATCAAGCATCAAGTAAAGGAGTGATGCGACTTATCTTGACCAACTGAGGCTAAAGTCCATCGTTGAGTTTGGTAATGTAGTAATAATCATCCCCAACCTTCCCATGAATCTTGACAGGAACCAACTCTTTGTCAACTAAGACCAAGTCCCCTATTTTGTATTCTTTCTAGCACTACAAAGATATCGGAGCTAGAGTTGTGAGGGACCAGTGGTGTTAAGGAAGTGTGGAGTTTGCCCTATTGTTTGCGTTGTCGGAGAGTATTTTTTAAGAGCTATGAGAGAGACCACTATGCAGAGCGCATTAGATCTGAGGTATATGTTGTTGTGGAAAAGTGACATAGAATATTGTGTGATAGTTATTCGAAGCTGACGGTGGAGAGTTGTGCAAGTGAGTGACAAGCTACTAACTTGTGTGGCTAAGGAGTGATTGGTGTATGAGTGGTGGCGCGAAGTCATGGTGGCGTGAAGTCATCCTAGAATTGTTGTCTAGATAGTGTTGTTCAAATTAAAAACAACATTTTGTGTTGAGTGTAGGCTCGTGTGACTAGAGGCTCGTATATATGGTTAGGCCAAGAAAATGTAGGCTCGTGTGACCCTAAGTAGGGTGGACCAATGGGTGGAAGCTAGATCGATTATTGCAATATTTGGTCTTGGTACAGTTGATCTTGTGATTGCAGAGGGTGCTAAAACAGTTGGTGCTTCACATATAATTGACATTGACATTGATTCCAATGAATTTACAATAGCAAAGAATTTTGGAGTCACCGAGTTTGTGAATCTGAAAGACTTTGAGAAGTCTAGACAATAGGTGATCATTGATATGACTGATGGGGGTGTTGATTACAACTTTAAGTGTGTTGGAAATGTCAGTTTAATGTGAGCTGCCCTCGAGTGTTGTCACAAGGGTTGGAGGACATCTTTCATTGTTGGTGTTGTAGCTTCTAGACAAGAGATATCTACTAGGTCATTTCAGCTAGTTAGAGGACATGTGTGGCAAGGTTCGATTAGCTACTAGAGTTGGTTTTATGCTATGTAACATGAAGATCCGATATTCAATAAAAGGGAGATTGATCTGTCATTTCGTGAGAACTTCAATATTTAGTCAATACATGATGGTACATTATGTTGGTGTTGCCAAGGTGAATGAAAAAGATCCATTAGAGAAGATATTTCTATTAGGTTGTGGTGTTCATATGGGTCTTGGAGCTATCTGGAACACAACAAAAATAGAAGTTGCAGAATAATATGCATTGTTTCCAGCCATAGAGCCAATGCATAATGAAGACATGAATCCAAATATAGATCTGAACCAGCCCAAAGAATTTGAAGAAACCGACACAATATTGAAACAATTAATGTTAGTTCTACCATTTTTCTCAGGTAAAATCCTTAAACTTTGGGCAATAAAAATGGAAGGGCTACTTGGATTAATATATTAATGGAAATTTTTTCAAGAAACTTTGATACATCCCCATAATAAGAGTAGAGGTGCAACAAAATTTCTTTTTATTATATGAGCACTAGATAAAAGCATCTTGTCTAGTATATTGCATGAATTTGGTGAAGTATGTAATGAAAAAATATTTTGGGATATTCTTGAAATTAAGTACAGTATGGAGGGGAGTGAGAAAGATGAAGTTGATGAAAGTGTTGTCAAAATCAGTGAATTTGTTGAAATCATCATAACTGGGATTAATATTGAAAGTATGTTTGTAGTTGAAAATTGAGTAGCATGTGATAGTAAGGAAACTCCCTGTCATGGAGTATTTAATGATGAATGTGCAACACTTTATGAACCACTATATGATGATGAAAACTTTTCAAGTGAAGATTGGTTACAAATGTTGCAGGGGAAGAAACTTATGGATGATTTGATAAGTGGAAGAGTAATTCTGCTAGCAGATCAATTCGATGAGCCAAATGAAATTGAATATAAAGATTTGGTAGAGGAAAACAAAGTTGGAAAGAACTCAAAATATGATTTCGCAAATCTCACTAATGTTTATGACTATGCAGGTACTAGTAGCATATAAGAAAAAATAGTTAAAAAAAGAAGAATATAAGTCAATTGTAATGTCAATTAAACAATCCTTAAAATCTCTCAATGATGGAAGTGAACGTGTTGAAAAAAGAGTTGAAATGAATTGACATCATGCTAGTTGTAACAAGGAGCAATATCCAGTGTCCATGATCTGGAGTAAGAAGAAGATGAAAGAAGTTTGGAGCAACAAGTTCAAGGTTTTTTTTAATCAATATATCGTAGCAAAGAAAGTCAAAATGAAATATTTGAGTCATGTTTGTAAGTCTAGTTGAGACTTAGACCAGCAAATGAGTTAACATTTACGTCGTCATTAAAGGGAGGTGTCAGCCTATTAATCACGATACTATTCATATGTCGGTGATGACTATTCCCTAATCGACAATAGATGATTCATAATTAATAGTTAATACGATATCTATTCATATATTGGTGATGACTATTCCCTAATCGACAATAGATGGTTCATAATTAATAGTTAACACATTTAAGTAGAAAATAAATTAAAATCAATAAACTCACTATAGTTTTTACGTCTCAGTTCATGTATAAATTATAGCATCTGGAATAGAATGAATATGTTTTCATATTCAATCTTCCTCTCTACTAAAATCATGTATAAAAGGTATTACAAGATAGAACAATATTATCAAATATAGTGAATAAGTTAATGATTGTGAAGATATCTAGTCCCTTTGATTAGATATTTTTAATGGAAGGTGAATAGTAATTACCAATAAAAGTAAAGTAGGAACTCAAATAGTATAAACTTTTCATAATCCACGTGAGAACAAGATAATACATTCATGCTTTAAAATCCTCCCTTTTTCTACTGCCTTGCAACGTGGATGACGACTTTTCTATTATCTGGCATAAAGGATACAATGCACCTCGAACCTAGGACCATTTACACGTGAATGACCTACTTTGGGTTTCTTTTATTCGACATACATCCATCATCTTATATACCTTATGGACCTCGTCGATAGGACCCTCTCGACACCTTTTTAACATCTCTTTAAAACAAAAGCTTTTGCAAAGCCTTCTGAAACTCGTGAACATCCGTTTTCTTTTTAGTTTTTTACATCTCTTTAATACAAAATGGTGTCCCTTGCCAAACTTGTCAAACTCGTGAACAGCACATCTGGGACACTTTTCGTTGGAATGGTAACGTCTCTTTTGTATAATGGCCCTAGAAAAAGGCCGCGTGTACACCTCCACATAAAAACCAATATCTCAAATAATGTGTAGGCCTATCTTCACCCAAACCCAAGGCACCGCCTTTTCTTTATTCTTTGATCTTTCCAAAACAGATATATAAAAAAATCCCATACTATCTTAACTTTTAGTGTTTTATAGAAATCTGCATTTAGTGGCTTTTCTTAATCCAATGTCTTTTGAAAATCACAGCCCCATTCTAACAGTTCTCCCATATATACGTTTGCCTTCGCCCAAGTTCATCAAATGCATGCTCTAAGGGTTTGTGAAATCTGCTCCACCAAAGATGGGCGACTACCATTACGAAAGCGGTTTGTATGGAAAGTGAAGGCCGATCCCCCGCAGAGGGAAGGTGAAGTCCGCTATTGCCGCTTCTCTGGCATGCTTGTTGCTTCGGTCACCTTAGGAATAACGTTTTTTCAGAAGAAATCCCTTAGGAATAACGTATACTCTCCAGAAATCCCTTTCAAGTCGCAGATCGATCTTGGGTATCAGGGCGGAAGCTGCGGTTGGAAAGAACTAATTCCAACTATTCACATTATTGTAGCAGCCATAATTTAACAGAAGTTTTAAATGCAGGGTCTAGAATTCATTGATAATGGACAAAGCTTCCTAAAGAAGCCACCGCCCCAATCAATCCCCGGAACTTTCTCTGGCATGTATAAATACCTATTTAATGAGCAAATGAAAGCAAGTTGTTGAGTTTTAAGTTTTGTGCTGTGTTCTGTGGTTAAGTTTCTACTCTCTCTGATATGGTATCAGAGCAGGCGTGAGTCTGTGCGAGTTGTTGTTGTGTTCGAGCCTCACCGACTACGTTTCCGCTCTCTTTCTGAGTAAGAGGAGTGTTCTATATTTGTGCGTGAGAGCCCGTTGTACGTGAGTTTGAGAAATTGTCGTGTTGCAGACAGGATGTGTCACTAAGAAATCACGTGAAACCTTTCGTGTGAGAGCGGGTCAAGAAGTCGACCGTTGAGAATAGGTTTATTTGCAGCGAATAAAGGCTCTGGTGAAGCGCAAATTGGTTGAAGTTGTGTGGATAAGTTTTCTCGTGTGTTGGTAAGAGAGGGACGAAGAAACCAGGTAAATCCTCAGCATGTAGTGCTTGGAATGCTGTAACGTTTGATTGACTATGCTCCAGCAAGATTTTGCACAATCTGTGCTCGGAAACATTGTTAAGTTTCTTTAGTGCTACCGACTGCCTTAAGCTCCTCAAGATAATTACTTGTCAAAGAATGATCCGCTCGTATCGATGTTCTTTTTCTTTCCTTTGATTGTTGTGGATAGGCTTTGGAGTTCGTGGAATATTGTGGGCAAAGTTAAGATTTGGAGGTTGTGTGTTTGCTTTGAAGATCTTGTGGTATTTGCTAACTCTTACAACTGTCTGCATCATCTTCGTGAAAAAGACTTTGGTTCTGTGATAAAGAAATGCGCTTGTAGATTTTAACCAAAAAAAAAAATGGAAATTTTTAATAGTGAAAAGGAGTTAGTAAAGATTTTTATGGTGCATGTGTGGTGAAAGCTTTCTGAGATTTAGTGAAATTTGGTACATTTGGATTTAGATTTGGTGGCATTTTGGTGATTGGAGAAAGTCTCTTTCATCACGGCAAATTTGTTGCCTGATACTTATTTGAATGAATCCACCAAACTTAATGGAGGAAATTATGTGAATTGAAAATTCAAGTTACTGACTATTTGATAAGGTTATAATTTGTGGTCCATTGTGAGTGGGGATGAGCCCAAACCCATTGTTGCAGGTTCTATTCTATATTGGGAGAAAAGGGAGACGAAAGCAAAGGTGTTGCTGCGTATGTCCGTAAAGGACAACATTATTCCTCACATCAGAGATTGCAAAACATCAAAAGAAACGTGGGATACGTTGAAGGGTTTGTATGAAACGACAAATACAAACCGGATCTTGTTTTTGAAGACTAAGCTTTTATCTCTAAAAATGGAAGCAAATGAAAATATAAGAAATTTCATATCTCATGTCAAAGATATAAGTGATAAGTTAGGAGATATTGGTGAAAAGATGTCTAGCACTGACTTAGTCACCATCACATTAAATGGCTTAGTGCAAGATTATCAAATTTTTGTTTCAAGTCTTTCAGCTAGAGAGAAATCCCCTACATTTGATGAATTGACAGGAATTCTTCTACAAGAGGAGGAGAGGATGAAGAGCTTTAATTTGAGCTCTAGTAGTTCAGATTTGGCATTGGTAGCTAAGGGAAAATATCCATACAGAGGCAAGCAATGAGACAAAAACAAAGGATGCAAGTTTCAAGAAAAACAAAAAGGTATGACACAGCGTAAATTTCCAATCCATAAAAGAAATGATGAGTGTTATTATTGTGGCAAACCTGGGCATCATTCTAAAGATTGTTATAGTAGGAAATATAATGAGTCTAGGCAAAGAAACATAAGGCATAATGGAAATTTTGTGGACAAGGATACCTCAATCAATGATGGATTTAAAAATCTTAAATTGTTTGTTTCTGATGCTGCATTGTCTATGGAAAATGATGATGTGAATGCTTGGTTCATTGATTCTGGTGCATCACTCCATATTTCTTGTAATAAGGAGTGGTTTGATGAATATTATGAAAAAATTGATGGAACATATGTTTGTCTAGGAGATAATACATCACTTAAAGTTCAAGGTTATAGAGTAATAGGTGTGAATTTGCCTAATGGACAAGAGAGATAGATTCATAACGTGATGTATGTTATTGGTATCAAAAAGAATTTAATTTATGTTTCTACTATTGCTGACCAAGATTTGAAGGTGGAATTTGTTAAATCACTGTGTGTAGTGAAAGACATTCAAGATAAGTACAAGGTTATTACCACAGGAACCAGAGTTGGAGGCTTGTATAAGTTGGATGTGACTAGGAAAACTCATCAAGCGTTGGCATCTACAACAATATCAACAGTAGATTTATGGCATCAAAGTTATGGACATCTAAATCACAAAGATTTAATGCTACTTCAAAAGAACACAATGGTTGAAGGTCTTCCTGTTTTGAAGAATGGTCATGTTGAATGTGAAGCATGTGTACTTGGCAAGCAACATAGGGAGGAATTTCCTATACATAAATAAAAAAGGCAAAGGGAAATACTTGAATTAATTCATATTGATGTATGTGGACCTATGCAAACTAGATCTATTGGTGGAGCATGGTATTTTCTTATTTTTGTGGATGATAGATCTAGGTATACATGGGTTTATTTCATAAGAAAGAAGAGTGATGTTTTTGAGTACTTTAAAGAATTTAAGAGTATGGTAGAAAAACAAACTGGTAATTACATCAAAATTTTGAGATCTGATCAGGGGGGAGAATTCAAATCAAAAGAATTTAATCAATATTGTAAAAACAATGGGATTTCGCAACAATTTATAGTGCCACATACACCTCAAAAAAATGGAGTTGCTGAGAGGAAAAACAGAACACTAGTTGAATGTGCACGTAGTATGTTTCAAGGTAAAAATATCTCTAATGTTTTTTGGGCTGAAGCCATTAATATTGTTGTTTATTTGAAAAATAGGAGTCCAACCAAAAGTTTAGAGCTTAAAACACCTTTTGAAGCATTTTATGGGTACAAACCAAAAGCGAGTCATTTAAGAGTTTTTGGTTGCAATGCATTTGCTCATATTCCAAAAGATGAAAGAAGGAAACTTGATGCAAAGTCAATTAAGTGCATATTTATTGGTTATTGTGATAATCAGAAAGCATACAAGTTGTTTGATCATAGTACTCATAGACTACTTGCAAGTAGGGAGGTGGGGTTTCATGAGAATGCAAATGAAGGTGATAAAATAAATAATACTAGTGTATGGCATGATATTGATGATTATGTCAAATTAGATGCAAGTGTTGAACAAGAATAGGAACAAGCACAGGAACAGGTACAAGTTCAAGTACAAGTAGCATCAAGCAGTCATGACACTCCAAAGAGAGGAGAGGAGACTCTGAAAAGTCGAAAGAAAGATGAAAATAGTGAAACTCCAAGAAGGTCGGATGAAAGTAGTGAAACTCCAAGAAGGTCATCACATCAAAGTCAGGTACCTGTAAGGTATAAAGATTATGCATTAATGTCTCTTATTATGAATATTGTAGAACCTTCAAGCTATGAGGAAGCTAAAGAATATGGAGAATGGAGAGATGTAATGAATGAAGAATATAACTCTATAATGAAGAATGACACATGGGAATTAACAGAATTTCCTAAAAACAAAGTTCACATAGGATGCAAATGGCTTTATAAATCTAAATTTAATGTTGATGGAAGTATTGATAAACATAAAGCTAGATTGGTTGCAAAAGGATATTCACAAAAGGAGGGAATTGATTATGAAGATACTTTTGCACCTATAGCTACTTGAACACAATTAGAATCATGATTGCATTAGCTACAAAATATAATTGGAAAATGCATCAGTTAGATGTCAAATCTGCATTTTTGAATGGTGAGTTAAAAGAAGAAGTTTATTTAGTTCATCCTGAAGGGTTTCTAAAATAGGGACAAGAGCATCTGGTTTGCAGGTTAAAGAAAGCTTTATATGGGTTGAAACAAGCACCAAGATCATGGTATGTGAAAATTGATTCTTTCTTTTATGAGAAAGGTTTTATGAGAAGCAAAAATGATCCTAACTTGTACATCAAGGAAGATGAAGGCAAGAATGTTGCTTTAATATCTATATATGTTGATGATCTTATCATAACAGGAAATGCATGCAAGTTGATTGAATAAATTAAAAATCAGTTGTCACATGTATTTGAGATGAAGGATCTTGGTGAATTGCATTATTGTTTAGGTCTTGAAGTTTGGAGGGAATCTGGTAAGACATTAATCACACAAAGCAAATATACAAGGGAAATCCTTAAAAGATTCAATATGATTGAATGCCAGGCAACATCTACTCCTTTAGAACAGAATGTCAAATTGTGCAGTGATGATGGAACCAAAGAGGTGAATGGAACGATGTACCGTCAACTGGTGGGAAGTCTGAACTATCTCACCACTACCAAGCCAGATATAGCATATTTTGTCAACATACTTAGTCAGTTCATGGCTAAGCCTTATGAAAGCCATTGGAAAGTAGCAAAGAAAGTCCTTCGATATCTGAAAGGAACACTTAATTTTGGTATTATGTATACTAATGAATTTGATGTTGAATTGGCAAGTTATTCTGATTCTGACTGGACTGGAAATCTAGATGATAGGAAATCTACCACTAGATACGTGTTTAATATTGGTTCAGGACCAATATCATGGAGCAGTAATAAACAACAAACCGTTTCATTGTCATCCACTGAAGCTGAGTATAAAGAATTATGCAGTGCTACCTATGAAGCAATATGGTTTAGGATGATACTTAAAGATGTTGGAGAAACACAACAAGCACCTACAGTAATCAGATGTGACAATCAAAGCACTATCAAATTGGCAAACAATCCTATATACCATGCAAGGACAAAACACATTGACACATAACATCATTTTGTAAGAGAAAAATTGCAATCAAAAGAAATTGACTTATCATATTGTAATACAAATGAAAATGTGGCTGACATATTCACCAAGCCTCTTGGAAAGGCTAAATTTGAAATGTGTGGAAGTAAGTTGTGCATTGGAGAAAATCCAAATTATGTTGTAAGCCTAGCTGAGACTTAGACCAGCAGACATATCAATTAAGAGTATGTTTTTTACATAGTTGGAATTAAGGGGGAGTGTTGGAAAGAACTAATTCCAACTACCCACATTATTGCAGCAACCATAATTCAACAGAAGTTTTAAATGTAAGTTCTAGAATTCATTGACAATAGGCAAAGCTTTCTGAAGAAGCCACTGCCCCAATCAATCTCCAGAACTTTGTTTGTCTTATATAAATACCTGTTTAATCAGTGAATAAAGGCAAATTATTGAGTTCTAAGTTCTGTGTTTGAGTCTCTGCTCTCTCTAATAACTACTTCTTCTTTCACTAGCCATTCTTCCTCGACCCACAGTCAGGCTAGTGGAACGTGTTGGGATGTCGAAGATTACGTTGAAGCCGCTACTGATACAAATACTCGGTCATATCAGGCTTTGCACTGATCGTATATAATCCTAACTTCTATACATACATGTGTTGTTTTCCCTTTTCTGTGGCAAAATTAATGTACACACACTGCAGTTGGCAACTTGCTATTATTGTTAATAGAATTATATACTAGTAGACAAACATAGCTTTATACCATGTTGTCAAATGCGTATATTGTTGTAGAGTGTGTATCATTGTCAAATTAGAGAGTGTTTTCTTGTATACTGTGCATTGAAAAGCCAAAAGAAAAAATGGTATTCTTGTTTTGAGTTCATTTTAATGGAAGCCATTATGCATTTTGCGTACATTGCAAAACTCAAATTTCTTAAGCCGCATCCTCAATTTTATGGCGTATAGGTTCCAAATTATTTTCGTGGCTAGAGACTCACCAAACACCAATTATCAAACTAAACTGGCTACTACAACTTGAACTTAAACTTGCTACTACAACTTGATGGTTGATCGACTTCTCGTTTCATCCAATTTAAGGTTGTGGCTTATCTTGAAAACTTTGTGTCTCTTGAATCATGTCCCCTTCATTTATTTCTTGAGAGGTGATAAAAATGGCAATGTTTGTATTACTAAAAATAAAATCCACTGGTCAACTCTATGAAAGAGAGTCTGAACTAGGAGAATTTGGCTTTGTAGAATGCTCTACATTGTTAATCAACATTACACATTAAATCAAATGCATGGTTTTAGGGAAGTTAAAACAACATCCTAAGAAATAGAAACTAATTCCTATCTTGCGGCTACGTGAACCAAATCTACCTATTCTAGGATATTCTCCATTATCTTCAACACTCCCCCTTAATGGGGAATGGGTTCACATATATGCCTAACATCTCACTAAACATCCGAAATTTTACTTTTCCAAGGGGCTTATTGAAAATGTCTGTAACATTATCACATGTATTACAATATTCCAGATGAATTTCTTTAGATTGCACTTTCTCCCTTACAAAATGGAATTGAGTATCAATATGTTTCGTGTTTTTGTGAAACACCGGATTGTTGGCTAGCATGATTGAACTTTGATTGTCGCATTTGATTGCTGTTGCAACTGTCTGTTCTTCCCCAACATCCTGGAGAAGCCTCCACAACCAAACTGCCTCACATGTTGCTGCACATATGGCTCGATACTCTGCTTCTGCTGAGGACAATGAGACTATGTTCTACTTCTTACTGCTCCAAGTGATCACCCCGGATCCAAGTATGAATGTATAGCCTATTATAGATTTGCGATCATCTACATTTCCTGCCCAATCTGAATCTGCAAATCCTACCAGTCTAACATCAGAAAAGTTAGTGTAAATAATTCCATAATCTTCAGTACCTTGTAGATACCTCAAAACATTCTTCGATGCATTCCAATGGCTTTCAAGAGGCTTAGACATAAATTGGCTTAACACGCTGACTACATAAGCCAAATCAAGTCTAGTGGTGGTTCGGTAGATCAGACTCCCAAGCAGCTATCTGTAAAGTGTTGCATCCACCACTTTTGAGCCATCCTCACACTGTAATTTGATATTCTGCTGCAATGGTACCAGTGCAGACTTACAGTGATCCATTCTAATCTTCTCTAACAGGCCTTTGACATACTTTCCTTGAGACAGAAATGTTTGACCTAAATCTCTCCAGATCTCAAGACCTAAACAATATCTGAGTTCACCGAGATGCTTCATCTCAAACATCTGTGACCTCTACCGCTTGATTTCATCAATTAGATATATAACATCACCTGTAATTATCAAATCATATACATATAATGAAATCAGCACTACACACCTTTGTTCATCTTTCATGGTGTAAAGATTAGGGTCGTTCTTGCTTCTATTATAACCAGCTTACAGAAAAAATGAATTTATTTTCTCATACCATGACCTGGGAGCTTGTTTTAATCCATAAAGTGCTTTCTTCAACCTACACACTAAATGTTCTTTTCCTTTCTGGACAAACCCTTCCAGTTGCTCTAAATAAACCTCTTCTTTCAGTTCTCCATTTAGAAATGCAGACTTTACATCTAGTTGGTGCATCATCCAATGTTTCTTAGTAGCTAAAGCAATTAACATTCTGATGGTGTTCAATTTAGCTACAGGGGTGAAGGTTTCTTCATAATCTATCCCTTCTTTTTGTGTATACCCCTTTGCAACCAACCTAGCTTTCTATTTGTCTATAGTTCCATCTGCATTATTTTTCGGTTTATATAACCATTTGCAACCTATAACCTGCTTTCCTTTAGGAGGTTTTACGAATCTCCAAGTGTTGTTTTTGATTATTGAATCATATTCCTGTTCCATGGCTATTTTCCATTCATTACTTTCATTTGCTTCTTTATAACTAGATGGTTCAACAACATTCATCATACTAGTTATAAATGCATTTTCCCTATATCTTGTAGGCATTTGAGCTTTCCTACCTGATCTCCTGAGTGGTGGGGTGGGTGTTTCAAACCTTATTTCTTCCTACTGTTGCTGTTGTTGCTATTGATGTTGTTGCTACTGTTGCTATTGTTGTTGTTGTTGCTACTACTGTTGATGTTGTAGTTGTTGTTGGTATTTTTGTTCATCCTTTGCCTTTGTTTGTCGCTGACCCTGATTGTTCTCTACTTCTTCTTCTTCAAAGTACGGGATGTCCCATCCATCATAGTGCTCATATGTTTCTTCACTATCTTGCTCATGGAATTTAACATCTCTACTAACAAAATCTTGTGAGTAGAGGGATTAAATAATCTGTATACTTTATATGACGAACAATACCCTATAAAAGTGCATCTGATGGCTTTTGAGTCTAATTTCTTTCTATCTTCCTTGGGTATGTGGACAAATGATTTACATCCAAATATTCTTAAGTTTTTTATTGCAGGATTATATCCATACAATGCTTCAAAAGGAGTTTTAAACTCAAGACTTCTTATAGGACTCCTATTTTTTGAACAAACCACAATACTCACTGCTTCAGCCCAAAAACCATTTGAAAGATTCTTACCTTTAAGCATACTTCTCCCACATTTCACCAGAGTCCTTTTCTTCCTTTCTATTACTCCATTCTGTTGTGGAGTATGGGGTATTGTAAACTAGTGCAAAATTCCATGATCTTTACAATATCTGATAAGCTCTTATTTCCCGTATTCTCCCCCTTGATCAGAACGGAGAATTTTTATCTGTTTCCCTATTTGTCTTTCAATCATATTTTTAAACTACTTAAAGTATTTGAATGTATGGTTCTTCTTACTTAAGAATTACACCCAAGAAAACTTTGTACAGTCATCAATAAACAGTAGGAAATACACTGCACCTCCTAATGATTTTGTCTACATGGGACCACAAAGGTCTGTGTGCACTAACTCCAGTATATCCCTCTATTTCTTTTCTACTCTAACAAGGAATTCTTCTCTATGCATTTTTCCTAAAGTACAAGCATTGCAATCATTATGTACTTGCTTTAGCATAGGAAGATATCTTACCATTTCTTTCCTCTGTAGTAACAACAAATCATTGTAATTGATGTGGCTGAACCTCTGGTGCCAAAGCTCTTTTGTAGTCAGGCTCACTGCTGTCAATGCTCGAACTGGTGCAGGTCTCACATCCAACTTGTACAGTCCTCCTGTTCGGATCCCTATAACAATTGTATTCATTCCATTTAGCAGATCCTTAATCTAACAGTTAGATTTTAAAAATTCAACTTTCAAATCCTGATCTGTAATCATTGATACAGAAATCAAGTTCTTAGTTATGCCAGACACATAAATTACATTATAAATTTGTTTGATATTACCATCAGGTAGAATAACAGAAACTTTCCCACATCCTTTGATTTGATGGCTTCCGTCATTTCCTAGGTAAATCTGTGCGCCTTCATTGATCTCTTTAAAATCCTCTAGCTAGTGCTTGTTCCCTGTCATGTGCGTTAACGCTCCTGAATCTACATACCAAATGTCTGCATCAACATTTTCGTCACGATCTGCGATGAACAATCTCAAATTCTGCACCTGATCACTATTCGCAAGATGACCTGCGTGTCTCTTTGACTTCTGTTGTTCTTCATGATACTTCTTTTTCCTACATTCCCTCGCAATATTACCCAATTTTCCACAGTAAAAACATTTTGTTTCAGAGTAGTTTTTATTTGGGTGCATACCTTGGGTCAAATTTGGCCGTTTATGTGAACTTGCTCTGTTTTGCTATTGTGGACCTTCTTTTCCTTTGTAGAAGTTCTTTCTCGCCACCAATGCAAGATCGACACTCTGGGGCTTTAGAGTCGATATCCTCTCTTATTTCTGCATCAGTATACCTGTAAGCTCTTCAAAATGTGGGACCTTTTCTCTGGCATTGATCCCAGTGATGAACATCTGATAATCATCGGTGACACCATCATTGTAATGGTCACAAGATCCATATCATCCATTGTATGACCAATATCTGATAATTTGTTTTTTAGATCCTTGAGCCTTGCTAAGAATGAAGAAATCATTTCATTCTCCTCCATCTTCATGGACAAAATCTTACTCTTGAGGAACAAAAGATGATTTGAATTTATGATCTCGTACAATTCCTTCAGAATTCCCCAGATCTCATTAGCTGACTTACCTTCTCTGATGTGCAGTATAATACAATCTTTCACTGACATCTTTAACATTGTCCTTGCTTTGCTTTCTAGTTTCTCCCAATCTGGGACTGTTGCAGATCCAACGGCAGGCTTCGGCTCATCCCCATTAACAATCTGCCGAGCACTCTGCGCTTCTAGCAGAGTTTGCATCTTAAACTTCCAATTTTCATAATTGGAACCATCGAGCTTGTTATGCTCGTTCATGCATGCTTCAAATATGTTGTTATTCATCTTGGCAATTTAGAAAAAAAAAATTGACAGGTAAAAGATGTTAAATTTACCCCAGATCTGTGACAGAGACAGATCACTGTTGTTCGATCTCGCAACACACACGCAGATCACAGTGGATTTCTTCTCAGCCTCGAGACAACCTCCTGTTGGCAGCTACAACCTTGTTCTTGGCTTCCCCACTCAGCTTCTCTGATAGCTACAACCTTGTTCTTAGCTCCCTTTGCAATTTCTTTGATTTACACAATCATTATTGATATTTGCCCAATATCCGAGACTAGTCGCTGAAATACACCAATTTTCTGAGACTAGTAGCAATCATCGCTAATATTTGCTCAATATCTGAGACTAGTCACTGAAATATGCCCAATTTCAGAAACCGTCGTGGTTGTACACCTAAAAAGTGCGATGATCAAAAAATGAAAAATTTTGAAAGTGTAAGAGTGATCATCGCGGCTATACACTCAAAACCTGCGACAATTTAATAGTGATCGTCATTGTTGTCCACTCAAAACCTGTGACGATTTTGGTTCAAAGAACCACCCACCAACCAGCATATAGGTTCCTCAGCCCTGACGCTCTAATACCATGATAAAAATGGCAATGTTTGTATTACTGAAAATAAAAACCACTAGTCAGCTCTACGAAAGAGAGTCTGGCTCTGCAGAACGCTCTACATTGTTCAACAACATTACACATTAAATAGAATACATGGTTTTAGGGAATTTAGAACAACATTCTAAGAAATATAAACTAACTCCTATCATGAGGCTACGTGAACCAAATCTACCTATTCTAGGATATTCTCCATTATCTTCAACAACAGGTATCCAATCTCTAGTTGAAACCAGTTCACATCCATAAGAAGCCTTGAATGGACACATTTCTTAAAAACTATTCAATATCGCATACCGAGAGGGATCATATCTAGGCATTTAACTAGCGGGAAAAATAAAAGGTTTTCCAGGGCGAATACACATTTTGAGTATATATGCTCCATATAGGGACAGGGACATTTTCTGGAAATAATTGGTAGAATCGGGGTCTTGGTACTGGATTCCCTTATAATGGCAGGGATTTAAATTGCATTATTAGGATGAATGAGATTTGGGGGGATCCAACAAAGTAGACGCCATTGCTGAACAAATAAAGGATATCACTGTTGATTTCAATTTTTTGGATATCTACCATTCTAGGATTGCCTCTACCTAGAAGAATGGAACAACTGGAGATGGTAATGTGGCCAAAAGACTGGATAGATTTCTTTTACATCAGCCACTGATTGAGAGACTCAGGTCCATCCAATTTGGGATCATAAACAACTTTATTTCAGAGCATAGGCCCATTACTCTACAATCGAGGCGGGTTGATCTCAGATAGGGGTTGTCGTTCAAATTTAACCAGGTGTGGTTGGAGGACCCAGACTTTGACACTTTGGTGAATGATTTCTAGAAAAAATGCAAGTCGCATGACACCTCTCCTATGGTGAATATGCTAGAAAAACTATGGGCACTCAATTCGCATGACACCTCTCCTATGGTGAATATGCTAGAAAAACTATGGGCACTCAAGGTTTTGGTTAATAGATGGGATAGGAAGAAGAAATCCCAAATGAAAAAGAATTAATTGATATAACTATCGAATTGGACAAACTGAACCTCCAATTACAATAGGGAAATCCATCGGAGTCTCTAGGGGCAACTATAAACTCACTGGAAAAAAAAAGACAAAATATTCTACACATACAGGAGGTAACGTGGCGCCTAAAGAGTAGAGCCATATGGATCCAAGAGGGGGATAGGAATACAAAATTTTTCCACAGATATGCCAACCATGAAAGAAAGATTAATACCATATGGGGATATGATTGACTCAGAGTGGAACCTGATACACTCTAATCAGGGTATACAGGAAGAGGTAGTGAAACATTTTGTTAAGGCATACAGTGGCAGAGAGGCAAACTGTGTTGAGGACCATATTTGGGGGGTGGGTTTATACCCCACCATGTTTGATGATGGTGCAAATGAGGCACTATATAAGAATGTCACCAGGGAGGAAATATTGGATGTGCTCAAATCTTTCAACAAGCACAAAAACCTGGGACCAGATGGTTGGATAGTCAAGATATTTACACATTTCTAGGACATATTCCAAGAGGACCTCCTGGAGATGGTGGAAGAATCGAGACTCAGGGGATATATCGATCCTCATATCAATTTGACCTATGTTGCCCTCATTCCAAAAGGGATATCCACTAGATCTTTCATGGACTATCGATCCATATCTCTGTGTAATATTATTTATAAGATTATATCCAAGACTATTGCGGGCAGGATTAAGCACTATATAATACTATATATATAGTATATTACTTATCCCAAACAGTTTGGTTTTCTACAGAATAGACAGATCCATGATGTTGTAGCCACTGCTCAGGTGTGCCTCCATACTATTCACACAAAAAAACTTAATGTTGTTGTTATGAAGGTGGACTTGCAGAAGGCATATGATTGCATAGACTCGGGTTATCTGCGGATGGTTTTACATTAAATTGACCTACAGGCCAGGAACATAGAATGGATCATGGCATGGATCTCAAATGTTAGATATGTTGTTATTATAAATGGATACCCCACTCGATTTTTTGGGGCAGGCCGAGGGCTCAGACAAGGATGTTCCATTTCCCCATTATTATTCATATTGTCAATAGATGGACTCAGTGTACATATAAAAAGAGTTGTGGCGAAGGGAGGCTTTAGAGCTCTAGTTCTGGGTCGAAATATCAAAATATCACATAGTTTTTTTGTGGATGATGTTCTTATTATGGGTATGATCAATAGAATTAGCTGGTTGGCATTATTCCACATCTTTTACAAATTCAGGAATGCCACTGGACTATACATGAATCATCAAAAGTCTATTATTTTATATGGCGATGGCGATATGGAGGATATTGCATACATCTAAAGATTATTCGAGGTGGAGGCTAATAGTTTGGTGGGTGGTATGAAATACCTGGGGTTTCATATCAAGCCCAGTAAATACAGCATAAATTACTGGATGTGGTTAGTGGACCGCTTCTACAAAAATATTTTTGGGTGGGAGTACAAATTTCTTTCACTGGTGGGTGCATTACTCTCACCCAATCGGTGATCACACAGCTGGGGGTATATTGGTACCATCTATACTGCCTCTCGGGTACCATCGTCACTAAACTTAACAGAATCATAGAAAAATTCATTTGGTCTGGATCGACCACTGCACACAAGTATCATCTGGCTAATTTGGCATCCATCACTTTGCCAAAAACACTGGGTGGTTGGGGGATTATGGATTTGATAGGTTTTGGATGGGCTTTGTTGCAAAAAACTCTGTGTAGAGGTATTTTTGGGGAGGGCATCTGGGCGGACATTATAAGACACAAATACCTCAACGATAGAGACTTTACTGTCTGGATGAAATATAGCTCATTGGGATTAATATGGGGTCAAAAATATAGCTCAGCTTAAATAAAATTAGACAAAGTTTTCTACACAACATATGTTGGATCTTTGGATCCGAGCATAAGATTCTGATTGGTCTGAATTGTATATTGGGAATGGGAAGGGAATTAAACCCCTTGGATAGGCTCATTCACTACATCAATGATATGGGCATACTTTTTTGGAATCAAACCATTAGGCAGTGGAATGGTGATATTCCTATCTGGAAGGGGTCGAGGGAGATGGGCCTAGAGGGTCCGGTGGCTCGGGAATGGGAGCAGATCAGGTTTGAAATGAGACTGGTTGGTGTCTATAGGGAGGAAGAAGGTGTTTGGATTGGATGGCTTGGGAAGATGAAGGGAGGCGATGTGGAGGTGGCTGACTGTTAGAAAACATTCTGCTACAAAGAATTACACAACATTGAGGTATGATGGTTTTTTAAGTTTTGGAAAACTACAATACCTATTAAGATCATTTTATCTCTTTGGCTTGTTTGGAAAAACAAGAACTTGACCTGGGACAATCTACAAAAGAAAAACTGGCAGGGGCATGAAGTATGTGCATTATGCAGGAGGGCGGTGGAAGACAACGTACATCTTTTTCTTAAATGCCCCATCACTATATAGATCTGGAGGAAAATTGTTGGGCATATTGGCTTTCCTATAAATCCATTTGATAATAGCATCGATTGTTTGTGCTAGTGGAGTATACAAACCTCCCAATGGAGGAACATCCCATTATCTCTTTTTTGGGAAATATGGAGATGGTGTAATGGTATTATTTTTTAGAATAATATGGGAAATGAGACTCATGTGGTTGATCACATTCTGGGTTGGTATACTTCTGCAATTACCAACAATATCGGACCTAAGAGGTCAACAAATAAGAAGACATGTCCTAGGAATACCTAACCAACTGGGTTTTTTGATGGTGCAGCAAAAGCGGGCATATGTGGTTGTGGTTTCTGGATCATCATATCGAAGGAGCAAGAATTTTGGGTTCACTAGGGAGTTGGTAGAGGCAATAATACGAAGGCGGAAGCTATGGAATTGTGGGGACTACTTTGGTTCACTATTTTCTTAGACATCCCCACAATTCACATTTATGGGGACTCACAGACTATCATCGACCACATTCGATGCAGCACAAAAATTAAACAACCACAACTGCATGAATGGCTCAGGCAAATTGAGACCCTATGGGGATCTTTTAGGGATCCAACTATTCATCACATAGGAAGGGAATTCAATCAAAATGCTGGAAAGATGTGAAAGCAGGGTCTACTGGATGCAATGGACGGGATGTACATTGAGATAAGGATGGGTGGAAACATACTGGATGTTGGGATTCTACCTCTATCGGGATAAGTCCCGCTTGGCTATGATATTTTACAACTTGGAAAGCTGTTGTTTATACTTCTCCCAAGATTCTTGCCTCTTGGCTGGGATTTTGATATTGGATATGCATATGTTTTATTTATATATGGTACTATGATGGATTGGTTACCTTGATAATTGTAGGACATAGATGTAAATTTGATGGTTAATATGTTTTTGTTGTTTACTTACCTTCATAGGATGTTATATTAGAATAGATTGAACTGTATGTTTCAACTAAAAGAACAGATACATGGTGTTGGGGCCAATGTTTATGCATTGTAAAAATTTCTAGATATATGTACCATTTTTCTATATATATAAAAAAATTAGTGTTTTTTTATTACTAAAAAAAACTTGAACTGATGTGTCATATGTGATTTATGCCTACTTGGTAGGATTATGTAATGCGGAAATTGTTTATCCATTTTTCTTTGCGGTAGGATGGGGCTATACCTTCGAAAACGTTTAGCGGGACGATAATAGAACACAATTTTGCCTAGAAAAATAATGTAAGTTTTAGTAGGACTTAAAAATAATGTAGTAAAAAATTTTAGAAATCTTATTGAAATTGTCAAAAAAATTAGGTATACACATAAGACTAAATCTATTTTCATTATAAAAAAACTATTCAAACACTCCCAAAATTAAATTTAAATTTATTGAAAAAAAATTCAAGAATTTCAACCCGAATTTCATAGAGTCAATAAACACCCCAATTGTTTATTCATTATTCATTTTTCTTTGCTGTGAGACGAGGCTATGTAAAATTTTATCATAATTAATCAAAATATTTTGCTTCAAAAACGAAAAGATCAACTGATCGAGGTACCAGTGCAAATGATTGGAATGGAAAACCCAGCCAACCCATCCGGTATATGTGGAACTAAAATTCTGTGAATGGTAAAGCCTCATCGAAGAAAACATTCAGCATAAATGGACATAATAGTTTGATTGAAAAGCAGGGACTAATTCTGTGAATGGTAACTCATAAGCCTCATCGAAGAAAGCATCCAGCGTATATGGACATGATAGTTTGATTGAAAAGCTAGGACGTGTGGTTACACTCCAGTGCATTTGTGAATTTATGATTTATTAGTATGGCCATATTAATTAAAAGTTAGATACGCATTATATCCTTCGAAACATTATCTTATTTTACATTTATCAAAATAAAAAAATATAAAAAATAAAAAATATTAATAATTAAATTAGAAACTTATTTTAAATTATATATAAAGAATTTTCATTAAAGAGATTCAGTTCTATTTTATGAAGAAAAAATTTAATTTGTAAAGGTTTAACTTTTTTTATGATTTATCATGATAAATTATGGGTACTAGGTTATTAGGCAGTGAGAGGTTAGAGCACTTAAATTGTCTTGAGTTCGAATTGTGTTGTGTATTGGTTCTTGGTCTAAATCACATTAAGTTCAATTGTTTTGTGTGTATTTAAATCGCCTTGAGTTCGAATTGTTGTGTATTGGTCTTTTGTCTAAATCACTTTAAGTTTAATTGTCTTGTGTACTGTTGTCGACTCCCGACTCCCATGAAATAGAGGTATCATAGTTTTTTACGGTTTAGCTTTGAAATTAGACATCAAAATGATGGGTATGTATAAGACACATCAAACTTGGAAAAATTTTCACACGCCATCAAATATGTCATAGAATCTAGAATACTTGTTATAGGATATCAAATTCCAAGCCTAGCTCGTCATAGAAACACATAGAAATATTTCCTATGTAAATGAAAATTGAAATACAAAATTTTTTGTCAATTTTTTGTTTTTCAAGTTGTCTGAGTTCTCTAGAGATTACATCAAGCTTGACATGTGGCTTGAGAAACCGTGACCCAAGGGTATCTAAGCTTTCAAAATCACTTAGGGATCGTATCCAACCTTGGACACACCAACCCTTAACATAGCTGGATTTTTGCCCATGGAGTTTTGAACCGGTTACCTTCATATAATTGAGTGACTTAACAATACACCCCATCACCCTCTATTCTAGGCTCCTTGGCAAATTATTTTTCAAATTTGAAATGAAAATTATTAAGGATTTTTTCAATTGAAGGGTAAGGAAACTTTTCACAATATGTTTTACTTGTCATTATAATTATTATGTTGTAGAAAACTTGGTGAAAATTCCATGTAATAAAAATTAATAAAGGAAAAATAGTAACCACGGTTGGTGGGACACTTATTCCAGGCTCAATGTTGCTTAAAACATCCTAGTGTGGGTGTTCGTTGGTTTATTATGGCTAAGGAAATTGACAAAGACAATGGATAAAGATTTGGAAAGACAAAATGGCATTTTTGGCATATTTATTTATAAAAATAATAGAAATTAGGAGAAAACAAAGGTGAAAGGTCATAGGTTGCGTGTGAGGAGGAAAATAATGGAAAATGAAGAAAATAGAGGCCTAATTGATGAAAAGGAATTTGAGGATCAGTGGGTACCTTTTTGTCAGTTTAGTTTTGGAGCTTTCTCATTATTCTCTCTTTTCTCTCACTCACTCTTAGACACTTAGAGTTTTCTTGGCGCACTTTGGCATTGGATCAAGAAAGGAAAAGAAGGCAAGAGGAAGGAAGGAGCAAGTAAGGAAGAGTAGGAACAAGCAACTACAACAAGATTCTTCGCATGTATCGATTCACATGTGTGGTTTCTTTGCTAGATTTGGCATTCATGGTATTACATGTGGTTCTTGCTTTTATGGCATGGGTTTTTCTAGGTGTGATAGTATATTCAGCCTAGCCTTGCCATTTTCAAATAGCCATTATGCGTTTTGCATACATTACAAAACTCAAATTTCTAAAGCTGCATCCTCAATTTTATGGTGTATAGGTTCCAAATTGTTTGTGTGGATGGAGACTGACCAAACACCAATTATTAACTTGAACTCGCTACTACCATAAAAAAGGTTATTCAAACACTCTCAAAATTAAATTTCTAGAAAAACAATTTGCTAAATTTCAACAAGGATTTCACTGGCGTCAATAAACACCCCAATTGTTTATTCATTATTCATTTATATCCTTATTCTATTGTTATCTTTCAGTTTTGAAAGTGTCATTGAGTTCTAGGTAGTGACCTGGGCTCTAGGCCTGAAAAAGTGGCACAAATCCGAGAATTGTAGGCACAAGTCTGAGAAGAAAAGTCCCTAGACGCATGCATACCCATGATATGGGAGCGTCTGAGGGTTTAATGGTCTAAAACTTCATATGGCCTAAGTGGCTAGTTACCTAAGTGGTTGGGTTGGCTCCTAGGAGTTCTGTTGTTGATGTGGAAGGTTTGTATGGTGTGTTTTTTCCGGTTCCACTTCCTTAACTGACACATAGGTATTCAAATCATATCATAGTAAATTCACATCACATGTTTACCCCGGTTGGTCGGTTACTTGGGCAGATATGGGAGGAGGGGGTTAGAAAGAGGTATCGGAGCGGGTTATGCTCTCTTTGAGTCATATCTAATACCATAGAGTGGTATCAAAGCATGGTTCACCCCTCTAACTGGATAGGTGGTGTGTGTTGGTCATGCATTCATGTGAGTTGCACGTGTGTTAATCATCTTGTGGTCTATATTCTTGTTGGATATGGATGATGTCAGTCGTGGTTGTAGTGATGTTGTCATGTAAAAGAGGATGTTGTTGTTTTGACGTGTGTCAGCATGAGTGTATGATTGGTTACATGTTGTTTATGCTTTTGTATTATCAGTATACATTGGTATGATTGTTGATGTCATGCATGAGGTCATGGTATGTGTAGTTGATATGGTCATGCATTGATGACTCGACTCTAGCTAGAATAATGTTTATGTGTTGATACGCCTATTTGTTATATCTATATATGTTGTCATGATTATGTTATATATGTATTACGCTGATTTGAATGATCTTGCAAATGAGATATCCTCCCCGAATTTTGTTAAGGTACATTGGGTTACTGTGATTTGGTTTAGCTGACATAGTATACCTTGCAGGAAAGAGATCAAAATGACTCGCAAGATGGTAGACTACAAAGATCATCCCTATGAATCAGATGAGCAGTGTGGTGTTGGGAACTCTTTTTTATTTAGCAAACACATTGAGAAGTGTGAAGGAAGAAATAAGGAGTTATAAGGTGGACAATGACAAAATCATGCAGGCATGAGAGAAACAAGTAGAGGTTAATGCAATACTCCTTCAAAGTTTTTTAGAATTGCAACAACATGGGCCACTTCGGATCAGCCATGGGCAGGAGGAAAAAACTAATGGGGGCATATGGCAGTAGGTCTCATGATGGTCACAGGTCAGATAGAGATGACACAATGAGAGATGGCAGGTTGTTAGATACTCTAGATAGGAGAGGTGATGGACACAAGTACTATTCTAGTTTTGGTTCTGATAGGCATTATGATCATCATCATTGTCACCCTTACATGAGGAGTGATAAGGGATACTTTCCAGATGAATTTAAGAAAGAAAAGACACCTACTTTTTATGGAGACTTGAAGAAGCTAGAAGATGCAAAGGCTTGGATACTTGGGATGAAGAAGTTCTTTGAGTTGCATGATTAAATAGATAATCTGAAGGCTAGAGTAGCTATATTCAACCTGAGAGGTAAAGCAGATGTCTAGTGGGAATATATGACGCACATCAGAGACATTAGGATGGAGGACTTTTGTTGGCATTAGTTCATGAGGCTTTTCAGAAAGAATTACTTGTCAGAAAGGTACTGCGAGAGTAAGGGCAAAGAATTCTATGAGCTAAAGCTGGGATCAATGATAGACGAAGAGTACACGATTAAGTTCTTGTAGCTATTGAGGTATGTATTGTATCTTAAAGAAGAGAAGGCTAAATTTTAGCGCTTTGTCAGTGACATTTTATTAGCATTTAGAGATCAGATTGAGTTTGATGAGCCTCGGTTACTTGAGGAAGTTATTGTGAAATTAAAAAATATATATGTATAGTGAAAGCGTAAGAATGAATCTCAACGAGCATGTAAAGGGAAAGATGAGGGTAAAGGTAAATGGGAACCGAAAAGAGCAAGGCCTCAAAATTTAGAAGAGATATAAATTGTGGCACCACAAAATAAGTTCAATGCAGCTAGACATGGACATGGGTCACAACAATAACATAAAGGTGATGGTACTCGACGGTTGGAGTGTTGGAAATGCAGCAAGGAACACCTTAAGAGGTATTGTCCATAGAATTAGGGTGACAGGCCTCAGATATATAGCTCACAGGAGGTGCATACTGTTGGGGATGTTGGTCAGAGCGCTCCTCATATCTATGCAGCACTAGATAAACAATAGGTAGACCATCAGGAATCTATCATTGAGATGGACGGTAATATTTGTGATCAAGTTGTTTCTATTTTGATTAACCTTGGATCTAATTATAGTTATGTTAGTCCTGAGTTGGTGGATAAGTGTCGTTTGAATAAAGAAGTGCATGCAGAATCCTGGTTAGTGCAGTTGGCTACAGGTACAAATAAGCAAGTTCATCATTGGGTAAGAAGTTGTACATTTGATTTGAATGGTATGCCTACCACAACACATTTGAATGTATTTCCATTGGGATCATATAGTATGCTATTGGATATGGACTAGCTATACCTTCATAGGACCAAGGTGGATTATTATGACAAATCCATTGAGTGCTTGGATGACATTGGGGAACTAAGAGTCTTACAGGGAAAGAAGGAAGCCACATCAGTTAGGATGGTGATAGTGATGCACGCCAAGAGCAATTGTAGAAAAGGGTGTGTGTTATTTGCAGTGCTTTCTAGTGACAAAGGTAAGGAAGTTGGGGATGCAGATGTTTTTAGCAGGTACCCAGTTATACAACAATTTCAGGATGCACTTCCTACAGATATTACAGATTTTCCACCTAACAAGGAAGTAGAATTTTCTATTGAGTTAGCGTCAGGGGAAACTCCAACATCAAAAGCACCTTACATGCATTAGGGGAATTTTAAGGTCTAAAATGGGCCTCCTAAGAAAAATGTACAACCAAAATCAAATTTATAATAACCAATAGGATTCAAGATGATGATGTTAACCATGGGGGATGATTCACCATTTTTGGAGTAAAAAGGTAAAAAAGATTAAAAATTAATAAAATAATAAAACTATTTTTTCAACTCATATTTTTAACTTATCTACCTAAGGTATTACTCAAATTTCAAGTGGGAGTACTCGTTGGATGCAAAAATTAATTCCTCGTCCAAGGAGTAACCATGTTTCATACTTTTGATGGACCCTAATACGGGAAAAATGATAAATACATGAAAAAACGTGATTGCAATCACGCTTTTCATGTATTTCTAATTTTTCATGTAGTAGGGTCCATCAAAAGTATGTAACATGGGTACTCCTTAGATGAGGAATCAAATTATGCATCCAATGAGTATTTTTTCTCGAAATTTGAGTAGACCCATAGGGATATAAGTTGAAAATATGAGTTGAAAACAATTTCCCTCTAAAATTTGATGATGTAATCTAATTTTATTTTATTATTTCCACTATTATTTTATAATTTCCTTAGGAGGACCATTTTAGACCTCAAAACTCCCCTAATGATGAGCACACCTGAGTTGGTAGAGTTAAAGTTGCAGCTGAAAGAGATGCTTAACAAAGGATACATTAGGCCAAGTGTATCGCCATAGGGCACACCAATATTGTTTGTAAAGAGGAAGGATGGTACTCTTAGATTGTGAATTGACTATAGGAAGTTGAACAAAGTGACCATCAAGAACAATTATTCGTTTTTGAGGATTGATGACTTGTTCGTTCAGCTAAAGGGAGCATCAGTGTTCTCGAAGATTGATCTGAGATCCGAATACCATCAGCTACACATCAAAGACAAGGACATTTACAAGACAACTTTCCGAACCAGGTATGGGCATTATGATTTTGTTGTAGTTCCATTCAGTTTAACTAATTCCCCAACTACATTTATGTGTTTGATAAATAGTGTCTTACGTCCCTATTTGGATAAGTTTGTTATTTACATTTATGTGTTTGACAAATAGTGTCTTACGTCCCTATTTGGATAAGTTTGTTATTGTGTTCATTGATAATATATTGGTATATTCTAAAAATGAGGAAGAGCATGTCGAGCATTTGACAGTAGTGTTGAGGTTGTCGAGAGAGCATCAGTTGTATGCTAATCTTACCAAGTGCAGTTTCTTTCATATTGAGGTACATTACTTGGGACATGTCTCCAAGGAGGGAATAACAGTGGGTCCAAAGAAGATAATATCTATCATGGAGTGGGCGGCTCTAGGAATGTATATGAGGTCAGATCCTTCATGGGATTGGCAAGTTATTACAGGACGTTCATCAGGAACGTCTCGCAGATTTATTATCATATTACATCACTGCAGAGGAGAGGTAAGTATTTTTATTGGACAAAGGAGTGTGAAGTCGACTTTGAGCAGTTTAAGAAGTTGTTGACAAATTATCCCATGTTAAATATCGTAGATCCGGAAAAATAATTTGTAGTATGTATATATGCTTAAGAGAGAGGACTTGGTGCAGTCCTTATGTAGGAAGGATATGTATTGTGCTATGAGTCATGAAAACTGAATGAGCACAAGAAGCACTACCCGACACATGATCTTGAGCTAGCAATGATCATACATGCATTGAAGATGTGGAGGCACTATCTTCTTGGTAGGAGGTTTGTACTAATGAGTGATCATAGTGAGTTGAAATACTTGTTTGGCCAACTGAATCTAAATGCCAGAAAAGTTAGATGGTTAGCCATGATCAATGAGTTTGACTTCAATAGCAAGTACATCAAGGGAAAGGAAAACATGGTCGCAAATGCTCTTAGGAGATAGATACAGGTAAATCATATAGCAGTTATGAGTTCCTATGGGATAGATCTATAGGATAGGATCTTGCAGGTAGGTCAGCAAGATGTCAGGTGCATGGATATTGTGCACAGGTTGCAGCAAAGTACATGTAAACGTAGTGGTATAGGTACAGGTACATGCAAAGGTATAGGAACAGGTTCAGGTATAGGTGCACAGGATGTGGACTATTATCTCATGACAGATGAATTAATTAGATTTAGGAACATGATATATGTTTCATACAATAGTGAGCTCAAGAAGGTGATCTTGAGGGAGTTTCATGTGAAACCATATTCCGTTCACCTAAGCTATCAAAAGACATTGACTGCAGTGAAGAAGTCGTATTATTGGTTGAATCTGAAGAAGGATGTAGCAGATCTTGCGGTTAGATGTTTGTATTGTTAGTAGGTAAAGGCAATGTGTAGGCATCCAAGTGGGTTGCTACGACTGATTATGATTCCATAATGGAAATGGGAGGTAATTTCCATGGACTTTATCATGGGATTTCCGAGGACAGTGAAACATCATGATTCCATCATGGTTTTTGAGGACAAGTTGATAAAGGTTGCGCACTTCATTCCAGTGAAGACTACGTATTCAGCTAGTGATGTGTCACAGGTGTTCATTAGAGATGTGGTCATATTGCATGGTGTTCCAAAGAAGATTGTATCAGATAGGGATGCAAATTTCACTTCCATGTTTTGGAAGGAATTATTTCCAGGTTTGGGTACATGGTTGGCCATCTGTACAACTTATCATCCACAGAAAAATGGACAGAAAAAGAGGGTCAACAAGATATTTGAGGATATGTTGAGCATGTACGTGATGCACCAGCAAAGAAGATGGGAGGAGTATCTTCCATTGGTTGATTTTGCATACAACAATGGTTATCAGGAGTCATTAAGGATGAGTCTTTTCGAGACATTGTATGGGCAGAGTTGTAATACTCCCATCAGTTGGAGTGATCCAATTAACAGGGTGTTGATTGGACTAGACATGTTGTCAGACATGAAGTGGGAAATGTAGGTAATCAAGAAGAATTTGAAAGCAACACAGGATAGGAAAAAGAGTTATGCAGATTGGAATAGATTGTTCAAGGAGTTTCAGGTTGGGGAAAAGGTGTACTTACGCATCAAACCAAAGAAGAACTCCTTGCGGATTGGATCATGTGCCAAGCTAGAACCATGGTTTTGTGGACCTTTCAAGATTATTGAGAGCGTGCCAGTAGCCTATCAACTTGCATTGCCTCCGACAGTGAAATTCCATGATTTTTTCCATGTGTCATTACTTAAGAAGTATGTTAAAGATGTTGATCATGTGATTGAATGGTATGTATTGCAGGTGGAGCCAGATGAAGAATTCCAGCTAGAAACTTAGTGTATACTGCAAAGAAAGATATTTATGCTACGAAACCGAGAAATCGAGCAGTTTAAAGTGCAGTGGAAGCATGTTGGGCCCAATGAAGCTACATTGGAGATGGTAGATCAAATGCAGGCTATGTATCCTTCATTATTTGCTGGTTGAGGAAAAGTAGTTTTGGTATGATTGGTATATGTTTTTGGTACATGTTTTTGGTGATGTTTTGATATATGTACATATGTATATGGATGTAAATATCATAATGAGCTATGTTATAAAGATCCAATAAGCGGTATGGGTGTCATGTCATTATAGTTGTCATGTTGTTATGTTGACTTGCTTTTCAACGGGGTGATCATTGTAAATATTGCATCGAGCTATGTTATAAAGCCCCATGGGAAGTATGTTTGATTTTCAATGGTTTTTCTAAGGTATAAGTGTGGTTGAGCACCGAGGACGATGCTCCCAAAGGGGGAGAGTTCTGTAACAACCCTGGTGAAAATTCCATGTAATAAAAGAATAATAACCACGGTTGATGGGACACTTATTCGAAGCTGAATGTTGGGAAAAACATCCTAGTGTGGGTGTTCATTGGTTTATTATGGCTAAGGAAATTAGAAAAGGAAATGGCTAAGGGATTGGAAAGGAAAAATGGCATTTTTGGCACATTTATTTATGAAAATAATGGAAATTAGGAGAAAGGGAAGGTGAAAATCACAGGTTGCACGAGAGGAGGAAAATTAAAGAAAATAATGGAAAATGAAGAAAATAGAGGCCTAATTTATAAAAAGGCTTATGAGGATCAGTGGGTACCTTTTTGTCAGTTCAGTTTTGGAGCTCTCTCATTATTCTCTCTCTCTCTCTCACTCTTGGACACAAAGAGTTTTCTTGGAGCACTTTGGCACTGGATCAAGAAAGGAAAATAAGGCAAGAGGAAGGAAGTAGCAAGCAAGGAAGAGCAGGAACAAGCAGCTACAACAAGATTCTTTGTAGGTATCAATTTGCATGTGTGTTTTCCTTGCTAGATTTGGTATGCATGGTATTGCATGTGGTTCTTGTTGTTATGGCATGGGTTTTGCCAGGTGTCATAGTGTTTTCATCCTAACCTTTCCATTTCCGAATAGACATGGCGTGATAGGGTTCTCATGTTTCGGTTGAGTTGGATTGCCGAATGGATTCGAAGCTGAGTGAGGTGGATCTCTAAATAATAGAACACATGGCCTAGTAACCCTTGAACTGGACTATGGGTTGTGGTAAAGCTGGATTCTGTGTTGCCTCGGTGGACCTAGGAATCATCAATCGATGAATGGTGGGATATACAGTAAAGCCTAGAGGTGGGTGCTCTCCGTAGTCACTAACTCTACGTCCTCGGGCATGAAAAATATTAATTTGACATTCCTTCAATCGATACACAAAATCTTCTCCTTGTTGCAAAAGAAAACTTTCTTGATATTCTTGCGTATTTTTTGAGATTGGATCATGTTAATCATTAACTCGGTGATTGGGAGTAATTTTCCAACACTCCCACTTTAATCACAACCACTGAAATTCACCATGCCCAAAAAATCTCTTAGATGTACATAATTATCTCTTGCTAGTGGCTTTGTGAAGATGTCTGCAAACTTCTCATGTGACCTACAATTCTATAAAACAATTTCTCCATTGTTAATAAACTCTTTAATAAAATGATACTTAGCGTTAATGTGTTTTCTCCTTTTTCTGGAAAAAAAATTCTTAGAAAGAGCAATTGAAGAATGGTTTTCAAAGTAAATAGTTGTCATTCCCTCTTGTTCCTGCCATAAATCCTCCAACATTCTTCTCATCCAAACTTCTTGACATAATGTTGATATTGCAACAACATATTTAGCTTCTACTGTCAATAGTGGCACTATTTGTTGCTTCTTGGAAGCCTGAGAAATGACTTCCAAGCCCATGTGAAATACATAACCTAACATGCTCTTTCTATCATCAATAATTCTTGCCCAATTAGTGTCAATGTAGCCAACTAGCTTGAAATCATTTGTTGTAGTGTACAAAGTATCATATTCTTGTGTCCCTTTAACATACCTTAAAATTCTTTTGGCTACTTTCCAATGTGTCTCCTTTGGTGTATCCATGAATCTTGACACCAAGCTCACTACATAGATTATATCAAGCCTAGTTGTTGTTAAATACATTAAGTTGCCAACCATACTTTTGTATAATGTCAGATTCACAATGTTGTTATAGTGTCTGTTTTTGTTACAACCTTCCTTGTTGTTACAGTCTTCTTTGTTGTTATAGTCATTTTTGCTTAATTTCAACCCATGATAGTTGCAGTTGGTGCAAGGTTGTTGTCATGCATATTAAACGTCTTTAAAATATATGCAACATACTTTTTTTGAGAAATAAAGATCCCATTTTATGTTTGCTTCACTTCTATGCCCAAAAAGTACCTTAACTAACCCAAATTTTTATTTCGAACTCACTTTTCATGACTTCTTTGAAATCGGAAGTGAGGAGCTCATCACTCCCAGTGAAAATGAAATCATCTACATATAAACAAACAATAATAAGCTTATCGTCACTCTCTTTGATTTAGAGAGTAGGCTCACCATCACATTTTTCAAATCCATTATCCAACAAGTATGCATCTAATATGTTGTACCATGCGTGCAGTGCTTGCTTCAACCCATAAAGATATTTCTTAAACCTTTACACTTTGTCTTCTTTCCTTTGCACCTCATAACTCGGTGGCTACTCCACATATACTTCCTCTTTCATCACTCCATTCAAGAATGTCAACTTCAATCCATTCGGTCTACCTTCCATCTATGTTGTGTAGCTATTAATAACATTGTCCGCAATGTCTCCATTCTTGCAATTGGTGCAAATGTCTTTGCATAATCTCTTCTGTGTTATTGGTTGTATCCTTTGACAATCAACCTTGCTTATGCTTTTCTATCTTTCCTTCAACATTGTTTTTGGTCTTATAGACCCACTTGACACCTATGACTTCTTTTCCTTTTGGAAGGTCCACTGACTTCCATGTGTCATTCTTTTCTATTGCTTCTATTTCTTCATTCATTGTTGCAACCCATTTTTCTTCTGCAACAACATTTTCAAAATGAATTAGATCATCTCCATGAAAAAATAGTGCAAATAATGAATTCATACCTTCGCTACTATCAACTTCATTTTGTTCATAATTTTCACTTAAATTTTTTAATTTTTGTCTTCTCATGCTTGCAGAAGATAGACTTGACATGTCACTTGATGGTGTGCTTGGAGAAGATGATGTTGTGAGTCTCTATGGTGCACTTGGAGTAGTATTTGTTTGACTATGTGACACTGTTCTATTGCTTGTTGATGGTGTCACTTGATGGCTGCTTTGTTTTTCTTAAACAGATGTAGGAGGAATTACTTGGTGTTGTCAATTCCTCTTTATCTTCTTGTGGAATGCTTGCTATTACATTGATTGTCTTCTCCAAACTTCCATCCCATGATTTCTCTTCTATGAACTGCATATATTTGTTGATTATGATATTCTTAGTTAATGGATCGTAGAGTTTGTATTCTTTGGATTCATCATTATCTCCAACAAATATGCATTTCTCCCACTTGTTGTCCAACTTCTTCCTTAATCCATTCGGTACATGTGCATAAGTAACACATCCAAACACTCTCAAATGAGTGACATTATGCTTTCTTCTACTCCATGCTTCTTCAGGAATCATATTCTTGAAACTTTTGGTTGGACACCTATTTATAATATGTGTTGCGCAATTGACAACTTCAACCCAATAATCATTTGGCAAATGCTTTTCCTTCAACATTCTTCTTGAAATTTCCATAATGGTCCTATTTTTCCTTTCGCAACACCATTTTGTTGAGATGTATACCTTGTTGTAAATTGTTTGTGAATACCATGCTCCCTGTAGAACCGACGGAAGTCATTTGAGGTGTATTATCCACCTTTGTCAATCCTTTAAATTTCGATATAATGTCCACTTTACTTTACAACATGTGCTTTGTATTGACGGAAGCACTCAAACACTTAATTTTTTTGTCTTAAGAAGTAGACCCATGTCTTCCTTGTCTAATCATCTATGAATGTTAAGAAATAATAGATGCCACCAATTAATGGTGTCTACATTGGTCCACATAAATCTAAATGGACAATCTCCAAGGGTGTATTTTCCCTTATTAACTTTCCTTCTCGAAATGATTCTCTATCTTGTTTTCCCAAGATGCATCCTTCACATAAGTTGTCTGGTTTTTCTATGAGTGAAAATCTCTTCACCGTACCTTTCCTATATAGCAAATTTAGACCTCCAAAATTAAGATGACCAAATATTAGATTCCATAACCAATTTTCATCCTTGACCTCTACTTGAAAATTTGTTTGTGTAATAGAAGTTGTTTGTGTAACAACAACCATCTTTCTTTTGTCTTGTGAATCCATTGACAGTGGTTCTTGCACACCTTCTTCCTTCACATATGGTTTTATCATGAGGGGAAACATTCTATTTCTTTTCATTTTCACTTTTACAATCAACTGGTTGCTTGGAAATTTATCCAATATTGTGCATTCACCATTTTTGAAAAAAAAAATTGTAGCCTTTTGCATGAGATGTCCAATGCTTATGAGATTGTGCTAGAATCTTGGAACAAAATAGACTTCTGAAATATACTTCTTCTTCCCTTTCTTTGCTAAAATATCAACTCTTACTTTTCTCATAAGAGACACTTTATTATCAGTCCTTGATATCATTTCAGATTTCACACTTTCATTTTGATTGGAAAACATTTCTATGTTCCGTGTCATCTTGAATCTAGAAACCATACATCTTTTTGCTTCTCTTGTGCTACATTTCAAGCTAATAACATGATGTCTTGGTTCTAATTTTCCTTTGTGAAATTTACATTTGATTTGTTACTAAGATCATGTTGCTTCTTCCTACATTCATTTTCATAATGTCCATATTTCTTATAATAATGACATTGAACTTTAGATGTATCATACCTCTAACCTGGTGTTTGATTTTGGCTTGAACCTTTACTTGGATTTTGATTTCTTCCTCTTCTTCCACCTAAGCTTGAAGGGTTGTTTCCTCCACCTATGTGTGGACTTCTTCCTCTTCCTTTAGCATTTAATCTTCCTCTGCCTCTACCTTGATCAATAGAATCTTGTGTCTTGAAGGCATGCTCTAGTGAATTATTTGATCTTCTATTCATCATGTGTTCATGATAAACTAGTGATGTATGAAGCTCATCCACTGAAAATTGTGAGATATTTTTTGTCTCTTCTATAGCCACAACAATAGGGTCAAATCTTGATTGAAAACTTCTTAAAATTTTCTCAACTATCCTCCTATCTTCAAGTGTCTCGCCATGAGACCTAATTTGAGTAACCAGTCCAATAAATTGTGTGAAAAATGAGTCTATATTCTTAGACTCCTTCATATATATGGTTTCAAAATATCTCCTTAGCATTTGTAGCTTTATTATCTTCACTTTTTCCATGCAGCAATAGGTTTTCTGGAGCATATCCTATGCTTGTTTGGACTTTGTTGTTGTTCAAGTCCTTGGGAAAATGCTCTCATGAATTGCTTGGAAAATGTAGAAGAGGGTTTTTGAATCCTTCTTTTATTGTCTCTCAACAAGTCTCTTTCTACTTGTGACAAAGCATTATATGTTGTTGCATTTTTTGGTTCTTGGAACCCATTCTCCACCAAATCCCAAATATCTTGAGAAGAAAACAAGGCCTTCATTGTGATAGCCCAATAGTCACAAAATTTTCCATTAAATTGAGGTATTTGTGGGTTGGTCAAGCTTGGGTTTGATGACTGTTAAATAAAAACGGTTGAACCTGCTATGATACCAATGTTTGTTTTAGAGAGAGGGTAAAAACTACAAAATTTATATGCAGTAACAACACACAATAACATCACAACGAAATAACTCAGAGTAAAAAAAAATTAACAACACTGTAAATCAGATAAAAACAGGGATGCACAGTAAAACTAGAAAACGAAAATAATTACAAAGCTAAATATTAAGATTTTATGGGAGACGAAAAAAATTACAAAACTGAGGCTGAGACTTCAAGTCATTCACTAATATGAAAGATATAAATTTTACACATTGTAACTGCTCTCTGTTATGTGTTATCAGACACTGTATCAATTAATAAAACTGCGCTTTGTTATTGTAGAACTGCTCTTTGTTATTTTTCTCTTTTGGTCTCTAGACCTCCTCAACTTATCTCTACGATGGTACTTCGCTCTTCAAAACACTTATGTTGTTGCATTAATATAAAAAATCTAGAAAATTCATATTACGTGTGATCAATTTAACTTTTTCATGTGGGGATAAAACAAATAAAAGCAAGTTATGGGCAGAGGGTCACTTAAATTAATTTTAACTTGAATGTAATAGTCACCAACTCTACTTCCTTGGACCTACAAAATATGAATTTGACATTCCTTCAGCTAATCAGAAAATTTTCTCTTGCTGCAAAAGACAACTTACTTCAAAATATTAATTTGACATTCCTTCAGCTAATCAGAAAATTTGCTCTTGCTGCAAAAGACAACTTACTTGATCTGCTTGCGTAATTTGAAGAATGGATCATATTAATTTGACATTCCTTCAGCTAATCAGAAAATTTGCTCTTGCTGCAAAAGACAACTTACTTGATCCACTTGCCTTCTTTTTAAGATTGGATCATGTCAGTCATTAACACGGTGGTGGGGCCTAATTTTCTAACACCATGGCCCCCGGCGTCAGTTGTGTCAGTTGTCCTTCTTTTATACCTATTTCAAAGAGGAGGAAGTTATGTGAGGAGGAAGTTATGTAGTAACGTATGTTAGTGGTCTTAATATCTGCCTTCTAGACACCCATTCCCTTTCCTATAGAGATGAAGAAAGACTCAAAAATTTCTTTAATATACAATGAGATATGAGCTCCCCAAAAATAATGTGTTGGTCCACAATGATCCACAATAAAATTAGTCTTCTATTGTCTAAATTTAATATTTAAAA